>BMAO01019224.1:0-16763 GCA_019973975.1 Trichonephila clavata
TATCCGAAATTTATAGCTCAAATTGTTACTTTTAGATTAGAAAAAGGGCATTTATTTAAAAAAAAATAATGAATATTCCTAGTTTTCATGAATTGTCGACATTTAAGTACCCCTTTCTCAAATCATAATTGGTGATATTGTAGCTTTTAAAAATAATATATCTCATAATGAAATTTTCTACTTAATTTTTCATATACTGTAGAAAAATTGTAAAAAATATTTTATCATTTACTTATGGATTTAGTTTTTATTTCTATTTATTAGTAATTATTTTAATAAGAAAATTACACATACTGATATTACTATTAATCAGCCTTTAGCTTTCACATATTGAATTTGTATTAGAACTATTGCATCTGGCAATAATTGATTTATTGTTCTGTGATTCGAGCATGATCTATACATATTTAAATGCTTCTTTGGGTTTTAAAATTCTATTAATAATATATGATTACTTCTATTCTTAAAGTTTTATAGGATTTTTCTCAGTTGGGGGAACGTTGTCTAAATCTACGTTTTAATAATTTTGTTACAGCATTATAATACTTACATTTGTAACAAAAAGCCATCTAAATTATTTCTTCTATTTTTTTTAATCACTTTTCTAGAAAATTTTATCTTGATATCCATTTTTTTCCCTCTTCTACGGCTAAATATACAGAAAACTTCAAGTAGTTCCTTATTGATTTTCAACTAACACCGAATCCTGGATAGAATAAAAAAAGGATCACTCTATTAGTTTTCTTTATCACAAACTTACCCTCTAAGCAATTTTCGATAGTTAACAACAATACAACTCTTATTCTCATGATTGGAAATTACTTTTGAAATATGTTTTCTATTTATGAACTTTAACGCAATGGGTTCTTGGTGAAGAAAAAAGGGGTGAACACAATGACTGACTAAAAGCGGTCAAATCTAAGGTGGTAAAACTCAATTTATCTATTTCTGGTGTAAAGAATTTTCTTTTAACTCGATAAGGTAAAATCATTCTTTTGATCAATGATCCTCGTTTTCTCTTTTTTTTAGAAAACCGATCTAAGTACACAATAAAACCGCTATCTTATCTCTGTCTCTTTCTCTCCAATCAATTTTCTTTCTCGAGGGCTGCTACAGAAAAATTTCTCAAAGAGTTTCAATAAAATACATTGGCAGTTTGTAATATATTTATTATGTTTCTTTAAAAAAGGTTTATTTTTTTGTTTATATATTTAATACAATAAAATTAAGGATGGAAGGAAACTGTAATAACATTGTGATGAAAGATGTTATACATGTAAAAATTTTGAATCCCATTATTTTCTAATAAATAATTGTAGGATTTTATTTTTTTAAAAGGAATGACTAATTTTAAATTAAAAGATATACTCTTATATTTATTATAAATTATTAAATACTTAATAAAAAAGTTAATGTTTACTCTTTTTTTTAATTTTTAAGGTCTATATTTAGTCACGGGTCTAACTATTATTCATATAAAGTACTTTTTTTTATCTAATAAACAAAAATAAACATAATGGTTTTTCTACTTAATGTATTGTTAAATATGTTTGTACAGGAGTTTATACACTCACTTCCAAAAGTTAATCACGGTGAGGAAAATGCTGATTTCCGGAAGCCAATCAGAATTGAAGAGGATGCAATTCGCTGCAGATGTAGATGGAAATATGCAAATATGTTAGGTAACAGACAATCGTGCTTTCACGTCAAGAAATATACAAAAGTTATTAGGGTTTAGTTATTTAAGTGCCTTCTCACAGTAAAATTCTATTAACTCATTCACGGCCATCTACGAGATATTTCGTAGTAAGCGTGTGCAAGGTACGAGATATTTCGTAGTGTCTGCTGCAATTTTAGATTGGTTACACACAGGTATAGGACAAAATAATAGGAACACCTATGAAAAAACGAAATTTTTTTATTAGTAAGGGGTTGGACGTTCTTTGGTTTGAAAAACAGCTTGTATTCAACGTGAGATTGACAAATAAAGGTCTTGAACAACGTTCATTGGAATCCAAAACTATTCCTTGTGCAGGGCCATCATAAGTTCAGATAGTGTGCGTGGCAGAGGAAACCGAGCATGGACTTTGCTCTCTAAAAACTCCACGAACACTCAATGATGCTCATATCAGGTGACTGAAGACACCACGTTATATGCTTCATTCATCATCATGCTCCTGTAACCATGTTTGAGCACAACTAGAGGCAATAGAAGGGGCTTTACCATCTTGGGACACACAACATTCTCCCGGAAAGAGAGTCTGGAGCATAGGTAGAAGATCTGCGAGAATGCTTCGATAATGGCCGTCTGTGATTATCCTCCTCAAGACAACGAGATACCCCAATCCACGGAAAGATATTGCTCTCCACATCATCACACAACCCCCTCATTTCCTACCCATGTTTCATGTTAGGAACCAGGCAATTAACATGAAATTCTTCTGCCGGTGTTCGCCAGACGAACAGACGTCAGATGGATGGAATAATATAAATGAGGATTCTTCAGACTAAATGACTTGTTTTCATATCAGTTGTGTCCAGCCCGGGGTCTCGGTGTTACTGTAGTCTTCTTTCATAGCATTCCGTGACATACTTAACCCTTTTTGGAATAACTACTGTGCCATGAATTTTCACAGTATATAATTCCCGTTAAATAGCTTTCATGGATACGGGGTTCTGAAGTGGGAATTAATCTCGAAAGTTATATCTGAGGAAGTGTAATTTTGCGTTTTCAAATGCATATCCTCTTCAGTACCCGTATATCATGGTCCTTCAACTTCTACAATTACACGCAGCTGTACTTCGCAGAAGACACCTTACTCAGATTTGTGTAGGCTGTTATAATCCTTGATACAGTGGTCCAAATGGTTGTCTGTTATGGACATGGATTCTCCTGGTAGGCGAACTCCAATTATCATGCTTCTTTTGACGATGAAGAAGTCGGACATAATCACGCATTGCTACGAACAGAATTTTCTCCTGCAACTCTCATACAATCAAATGCTTGACAGGTACCTTCCTTTTTGCCGCCACTAGGTGGCACACTATTGTGACGCGATACGACTGTTTACTGGACAGCCGAAAAACATGCCGAGTCTTTTTTTTATTTCCATTTTTAGAAAAACTACACAATTTTTTATATTATGGTAAGGAATTGCTGACGCAAAAGTTTTCACTTTTGTAGGGTTTTAACATAATCTTCTAGTTGTCAAATCTGGAAATGGATCTAGAATTAGTCACCAAATCTGCAAATGGCATGAGGAATTAATCACCAAATCATGAAACGATATGCAGATTTAGTCGCCAAATCTGGAAACGGTATAATGAATTAGTCGTTAAATCTAATTTGTTTTCTGATGATTCTGACCAATACAATGGAACAAAATTACGAAACTATTGTATTGTCATCGGTCCTTGACAAGTGTGCAAAATTTCGAATTAATCTGACCTTTTAAAGTGGGTAAAAATCGAGTTCAAAGATACCATTACATACAAGTGAGACTTATAAAAGCGTGTTAAAATTTAAGAGATTTTCTGAGACGAACTATATTGCAGATTATTTTTAAAACGACTGTCTGACGGCACTTGGTTAGAATACCAGTTCTAGTCAAATGAGTCGTGGAAAGAACTAGTCTAAATCCTTGTCGAAAGAAGAATAATCTTGTTAAGCAAACGGAGGATTTTAAGAACAGTTAATGTATCGCATAGTAAACATAGACCTTAGACTAGGGCTTCGCAAACTTTCAGTATTTGCAACACAAGATTCAACATTTGTTTTACCCCCTCCCCCCTCATCAGACAAATGACAATGTATTGAAAATAACACTATATTTTGACACTAAAGCTACAAATACTTCTTTTCTTAAGTGAAGCATGACATTTAGAAACGTCTCAATCAACCAAAGCGTTAATTGTCCCTGACGTATATATATATATATATATATATATATGCCGTGTTTTCCGAGTCAACACCAAGGCTTTTTGTAAAATCGTTTTTTTTTCAACGAACTATTTCGGCGTCTGATCTAAGAGAGAAACGGACACGCATTTCGTTTTAGAGCCTGATGCCACTTAGGCAGATGTTCTTTAAGTACCCTTCATACTGAAGAGATATATTTGAAAGTTAAGCATGACATACGAGGTAATAAAAAACAATGGTCGTTGATAAAATTTCTGTTTAGGGCCATGTGTTCTTCAATCCAGAAGTGGATAATAAACTTAATACTTGAAAATGTAACGGAAAATAAAAGTTAAAAGTGGTCTAGGGATTTAATTTTAGATCTAATTAATTTTTTTACATATATAGTTTTCCGAAGTATAATCATTTTTGTGCACCGCTATCCATAAAATTATACCGAGGACTTTGGAGTGTAATAAAGGGACCTTGACAGTGTGTGTGTGTGTATGTTTACAAAGGATTTACGTGACTTAGAGCTTTTCCGTATTTATTCCCTTTATTGCTTCCCCAAAATACACTACATACATTCGCGTACGTAGAAAATGACGGTATTAGGGATTTTAATCGGCCAGTTGAGGGATTAATTATAAACCGTACAAATTATCGGGATAAGTGTTACTTTTTAAAAATAATTTTATATATGACAAACCCATGGGGTCACTATTAATTTTTAAACTTGTTCTTAACTTAGTATTGTTAAAAAAATTATAAAATATATTGGGCAAAACTTATGCATTTATAAGTGTCTTATATCATTGCAAATGTTAATTTTATTTTTTTATCATCTCATTACATTTTTTATATCTATTTTGTTTGTTTAATTTCAGTAAATTAATAATTTTTTAAACATCCTTTTATTTTCAATATGCTAACCTTCCCCTCATAGAAATATCACGCCCTCTTCGGGGCGCACCCCACAGTTTGAGAAACGCTGCCTTAGACTAAGATGTTATTGAGAAACAATGGGCCGTTCTCTTATTGAAGAATTAGCTGATTGATTTATTGTATTATTTTATGGCCCCCAAGAGCTAAATTAGGCTACACTGCGCCAAACAATGATTAAAAAAATACTAGCATTTTGAAAATTGATTCGAAATTAAAAGTAATGTGATACAATTAGATAATATTAAAAATGTTTTTTTTTTAAAAACTGTAATTCACAAAGATTAAATAAAAATGTTAAAAAACCCAAACTGTTTTAAAAATCATTTAAATCTTAAGTGATGGGCGGAAAGCATGGGATTAATATTATATAATGTGAATAATTAAAAAGTAGACTTCCTTAAAGTCTCTTGTTTATGCATATAGGTTCTGCAATGCAAAATTTAAAAATTATTACTAATAAAACGAAATTTCAAACATGATATCGAAAATTATATTCACTTCCAATTTCTTAGAATGAAACGTTTCCTAAATTTAAAACCTTAAACTTTAATTAATTCTTCGATTTCGTTGGAGTTATGAAATAACTGAAGTCAGTCCGTATGTAATCATCAGTTAAATTTTCATCAACATTATACAAAATCCTATCCTTGTCTTTTGAGTCATAATGAATATATCTTTTCTAGGGCTTGCGAGGTGTTATTTTTATTTCTATTTTTTGTTTTCCTTCTTTTGTACGTTTTTTCTTCTTTTTTTGAATTTTGTTTTAAAATCTTTGGAATTTTTTAGATGTATAAGAATCTTCACTATTGAATGTGGTAGCGGCAGTCTCTGGCAAGGGAACAGAAAGGAAATGAGCGTGCTTCAGTTGATAAGGGTGAAGCATAGGATTTTTGGCTATTTCAAGGGGAATTAATTGTACTATTAGAAACGGGTATAGTTAACTGAGATTCACTTGTTATGGTTAGTATCACTGAAGATGTGGAAATAAGAAGATTTACTGAGTTGATGATCCTGATGTGGAGACCACAGGAATTGTGAACGTATTTGGCATCTCATTGGCAGAAGATATTCGTTCAAAGGTTATGTTTGGATCTGTTTGTGTTGCAGTAGATATAGTTCAAAGTTTAGTAGCTTGAGCATATGTTTGGGTTCACTGCGGAACTATTAATTTGCGTGCTTCTGTATACGGCAGCCTTTCTCAAACTGTTCTACGATGGGGGCGCGAGCATATTGAAAATTTGAAAACAAAATATTATTTGAAAAAAATTATTAATTTACTGAAATTAAACACAAAAAATGCAATCTGACATAATGAAAAATACAATTAACATTTACACTGATATAATGCACTTATAAAGGCATCAGTACTGCAGAACGTATTTATAATAATTTAATAATACTGAGTTAAAAATAAGTTAATTTATTACCAGTGACCCCATGGGCTTCTAATACATAAAATTACATGCAAAATTTGACACATATCTTGATAATTTATACGGCTTATAAATAATCTCTTAACTGCCGAATAAAAGTAAAACGATTCGTTCCCCAATGGCTCCGTTTTCCACGTAGAAGGGAAAAGTGATGTAATGGAGGGGGGGGGGGATGAATAAATAAGAAATTCTCTGATAAAAGTAAATCCTTCGCAAACACTGTTAAGGTTCTTTGATTGCTTTCCAAAACCTTCGGAATAATTTTATGAATAGCAGTGCACAGAAAATATAGTACTTTAGAAAGACGTATATATACGTTCGGTGAGTTTAACATATAGGATGTTCGAGACATATATATACGCCGGTGGTATTTAAGACGTTAAAGTCGTACTGTATCTTTGTGTCAAATTATAGTATTATTGAATTTCTGTATTGCTGTTTGTATGGAAGGGGCACGCAATGTAAATTATAAATGAATATTGGGTCGCAAATATTGAAAGTTTGAGAAGCACTGGCATACGAAATACTTTTATTTGTTTTGATTTCCTGTATTTGACTTTCTAATTTCCATTTTGAGCATGATTTCGAATCAGATGGATTGGATTGTGAACATTTACCATAGAAGAATTAAAGCACCAAAGGAGCTTTAAATCCAAAGCACTAATGATGCGGCATGTTCATAATGATCACATACGAATTCTGTTTACCGCCAAGAAAATGATTGAGGTGGAGGAATCTTTGGCAGCGATCTCCACCAAAAGACCCGTTTCCTATATAGCATTGGTTTTCAAACATTTTCACTCAGGGAAACCCTAGGACTTGAAGGTGTTTTCGTGGAACCCCTAGAACTAAAAAAATGTTTTCGTGGAACTCCATTTCACACACATACATAGAAGAATATATCTCAAAATAATATTTAAAGTAGTTTAACATATTAAAGGTACTTTATGTAGAGGTAATTAAATGAAATATTGCATCTATTATTCAAAAAATTTAATCTACTTTTAACATAATTTACCCATTAATAATATTAATCTGTGATCCAAGTGACACCCACCCATGCATAATGTTTATTAACAGGAATATGTGCTTGATTTTTTTTCACACAAAATACTCTTGGAGTATTTTTGATATTTATTACTACGAAATTGTTATTGTGTTCCAAAGTAATTTGTATGCTTTTCAAAAAGTAAAACAATCTAGTCCCTTATATAGAATTGGATGAAACATTGAGATTGTTATTAGCATAAATGTAATTTTTCATTAAAAAACTATTGTAATATGATTCATTATTTCTGTCTTGAAAAGCAAGTTAAATGTCTTACCCTCTAGAGCCAAAACATTATGACCACTTGTCAATAACGAGTTGGCCCATCTTTGGCGCTCAATACACCTTCAACCCGCCTTGATATGGATGCCACAATTCCTTGGTAGATGGCCGGAGACAGATTGTACCAAATGTTTAAGCAACGGTCACGCAAATCCAAGATATTGCGAATTGGTGGTTTTTGAACTCTGAGCTACCGTCCCATGGCATCCCAAATGTGTTCTATAGGATTGAGATCCGGTGAGCTAGGCGGCCAGGACATTAACTGGAAATCAGCATCATGTTCCTAGAACTATTCCAATACAATTTTATCATTATGATACGGAGCGTTGTCCTGTTGGAACATTCTATTTCCAGTTGGAAAAACAGAGGCCATGTAAGCGTGCAACTGGTCCGCAATGATGTTCAGATACCCTGTTGCATTCATGATTTGCTCTACCATAACCACGGGTCCTAAAGACGCCCAAGAGAACGTCCCCTAAAACATAATACTGCCACTATCAGCCTGTGTATAACCTACTGTACATTGAAAGAGCAACTGTTCGCCTGAAAGATGTCGTATCCTGACTCGGCCATCGGCGTGATGAATGACAAACCGTGATTCATCTGACCAGGCAACTCTCTCCCACTGATCCATGGACCAGTCGCAATGTACCCGGGCCCAGTGCAAGAGCAGTTGGCGATGACGCTTGGTCAGCAAAGGCAGACGAGTGGGACGTTTTCTGCGTAGCCCCATATCGAACAGTGTCCGCTGAACACCATGTAGTCTGCAGCTGGTTTCACCGTCATTCATCCACTTTGCATAGGTACTAACAACTGTAGATCGCGAACAACCCACGAGTCGTGCAGTTTCGGAAATACTTGTTCCGAGCCTTCGAGCCATTACAATCTGCCCTTTATCAAAGTCACTTAGATCCGCAGCTTTTCCCATCACACACAGAAGTAAGTGAAAGAATGATTCTTCAGACTCTCCAGCAGCAGTTAAATACCACTTCCACCTTATCACGTGCCTTCCACGTCATCCAGGCGAGTACATTGCAAAATGTAGTGGTGGTCATAATGTTTTGGCTTTTGAGTGTAAGTGAGCAGTGTCTATAACGTCTAGCCACCACCCATGGAAAAAAATCCTGATAAGATATTTTTTTGTAACTAAATAATGTTTGTAGAGGATAAGAATCTTACATTTATCAAGTATTTTATCACAGAAAAGTCTATTTTAGCTTTGTGTCCACGAAATGATTGAAAAAAAAATCCAATGGGAATTTTTGTAAGATATATCAAGATATTTCTCTAAAAATAAGCTGTAACCCCTGCTTTCCAAAGAAGGAACATCAGATCAGGTCTTGTAGAAAATACCTTGTCTACCAGGTTTTAATAATTGTAAAAAAATATTCTTCAATAAAGCATTTGATAGAACAAGTGATGGAAAATGTAGCAGTTTTTGAAACAATGCAACTGAAAATAATTAACGAAAGTGATAAGAACAAATTGTGTCTCATGTATAATATATAAAACTTAAAATAATTGGAAGTGGCTTACTGAACAGTAATAAAAAAATTAAAACAATAATAAATTTTATTTTCAATTATTATGAACTATGTGTATAAAAATGAAAAAAATAATCCTTTGTTTTATACATAAATAAAATATAATTCACCCTGCTGTCTGAAAATCTGGAGAAACTTTCTTCATTTCCAAATCAAATTGACATTATACCATGAAATAAAAAAAAATGTTAGAGTCAATAGAGCGTCAAATGCATCTGCCTACAAATTATAATTGGTATGTATTATAATAACTTAAAGATATTGTGCCAATTTTTATCACTCTATATAAGAGAATAAAAGATGATTTTTAGAGGATTTTAAAGAACATAGCTTTTTCGAATGTTGTACGTATTTTGATTAATACTTTTCTCAGAATGCTTGAATTTAAAACTTTCAATACTGATTAAAGAAAGATTACCTTTCAAGATAGTACCTCAATATACGGTTCATGACATATTCACTAAGTATTGAAATGTATTTTTATACTAATATTCATAAATTTCGTGTTTAAAAGATTAGCTCTTCCCATTCTGAAATAGTCATACTTCTTCTTAACAGTTTTTAAGAGTGAAAGAGCATATGTCTATGCATAGTAGCTTGAAGCTCATAAGGATAGTCTTTTTGAGTAACAGATGTTTTTGAGTGACACTGCAGTCTGCATAAAAAGAGCAGAATTTTGCAGTTAAGAGGAATACAGCTAGGAAAAAGCACATTTCCTACATAAAATAGAATATTTGCTGCTTCCTTCTACTTTTCGGGAATAGAAAAAGTAATATTCGATTTCGCATGGGATGCCACAAACTATTATCCGACGTATATTTCCTCTCCAGGATATTCCAGAACATCTTTTTTATTTAGTTTAAGAGAATTTTTCCCCCTAAGTCAGTTTTCGGAGAGATAAATAAAATAAAAGAACTTACGCCGAAATAAGAAAGGTTTAAAATGTCTGTCTTGTTTGGTAGAAGAAAGGTTTTCTGATGTCAGTTGAATGGTTTAAAGTGTGTGTGTGTGATCTTCTGGCCAAAAAAAGAAAAAAAATAGTGATTTAATATACAACTTGGAAATATTGTTTCGTGAACTTGAAAAACTCTTTAGAACGTTTAAAATTATTTTACTTCCGTGAATTTAATTTAGTATTTATTTTAGGATATCATTTAAATTACAAATGTATATGCTCCGCACTCATGAATTGCTCTTACATGTTGATATTATATTTTACAAAGAAAAATGTATAAATATTTTTTATTCTATTTTAAAATATTATTATATAATTCTGATAGAAGATTCCTTATTTAATAATTAAAATTGTCAACAAATCAAGAGAATAAATTCAACTATGATTTGAATTATTCTCTCTTATTATCCATTACTTCAAACTCTAGTTTTTGTACTTTCAATCGGGATATTTGATGACATTGCTTAAATCAATAACACTAGGCAACAAATAAAATTTTTGTCTGTTTCCTAGTTTTATAAATAGCCTATTCATATTAATTTTGGGTAGGAAAAAACGAATATGTAAATGTAACTTATTTGTTAGCTCTTGCTTTTAAGGTATACATCCCATATATCAATTTATTGGTAAATTTGAAGAACAAAATATTACTAACTAATAAATATAGTAAGGTGTAGCGGTACCATCTATATAAGCCAGTAACTACCTCCGCACCATGGTGATCATTTTGGTGTAGTGGATAAGTTACTCGGCTTCGGATCCAAAGGTACCTGGTTCTATCCTACCGGATAAGCGCGCCACATCAAAGGTAAGTCATATTTCAAGAAACAGTGTCCATATCAGAAATCAGAAGTATTTTTTAGTATATTTCCCGTGAGCACATTTACTTTTGAATGGCCTCTTGTATATCGAAGTTCGAGTATCTATTATAACTATTCAGCAGTAGTCTGCGATATTGATTCATCCCGACGACCTTGATATATACGTGCGATTTCTGTGATATCTTGATGAAACTTTTCACCAGGTTCACACACATCGCTTACAGTTCGACAGTTTTTAGGGGGGGGGGGGAGATGGGACTGCAAGAAATGGATATTTAGAGACATATTGTGAACTAGGTCATGAAAATTTGGTAGGAGTTCTTTCAGAAACTGTAGATAGTTTTCACCTTTTTTGGTGTCTGGAAATCCTTATACCACACTTATAAAGGCTACGCAGGCTGCTTTCTCTTTCCCATGCAGTTAAACTCCTTTCGTTAAATTAAAAAATGGATCCTTATGCAAGAGCTTCCATCTATCCGCTCAAACGAACATCAAAAAGATTATACACAGAAAGTAAAGATGAGTAAAAATACAGCTATTTATGAATAGGGAGGAGCTCTGATTCTTGAAAACAAGAGCTAATCTGAAATTTTTATAGTGATTTTTTCCTGTTTAGCAGACCAAAATACTTCATAATAAACTATTTTCGAGCCCGAAACAATTCTGATGTTGCATAGTATAATATATGTCAGAAAATATTTTCAAACTGTAGTGAATATCAACTCCACTTTCCAAAAAGTCAATTCTAAATTACGATGTACTCGTAGAGTTTTGAAATTTAGAATTGTAAATTTGAAATTAGTAAACATTGCATGCATTTTTTTACATCTTAAAAGACGGAAGGATTTCCTAAGTGTGAAAAAATATTTTTAAAAATATAAGTATTCTTAGAATATTTTAACGGTTGTTTAAAAATATATTTATATATTAATTACATAAAAAGTATCATTTTATTGGATAAACTATGAAGAGTCTCGTCACGAAACTTCCATTTTGAATTTTTATCTTGGTAATGACCGCTATATTAAAAAAAAACACGAGACTGAGGCACATTAAAGAAAAATTTCATAGACTCTTATTTACTGCATTACAATATCAAGAGGGAAAAAATAAGAATTCATGTATGAATTTTATCGTCATATGGTATAAAATCTGTTATCCAATAATAGCAAATTGCTTTGATACGTGAGAGTAATTAAACTATCTTTCCGATGTTTAAAAAAAAGAAACGAGTCTTACAGTAGTCGCATATGGTGTGTAACATCTGACTATTTATCATGGTAAATACGCAATAGTGACTTTAGTCCTGAAAGAAATGAATCGGTTATGACTGGAAATAATCTTCTATTGAATAATTATATCTTTAATGAAAATTTTATTTCATTAACACAAGGGGTAATGCAGTTTTTTATCAAAAATATTTATTATTGTTCAATTTGGGGAAGAGCAGAGACAATAGATTTATGAAAACTAAAGTATGACACATATACTTGTGATTTCAAAGAATTTAAAGATCGTTGAAAAACGGCGTCAATAACAGTACTACTGTTAGTTGTCGAAACATTTCGATTAGTGTTCATTTCGTGCTTGAGTTCATCTTTCAGAAAAGCTATGAGTGGCTCAGCTTCCGGCAAACTGAAGTTAACGTTAAAATCACCACTCAAAATCATGGGAAGCGAGTGATAGTTTTCTTTAAAAAAAATAGCAGAACCACCTTCGCTATACGGTAAAAGTACAAAATGCAGGGAATCTTTAATTTTTTAATCTGATTCGGAGAAATGTATACTATCACCAAAATGACAAGACTTGCTGGTATGTGCGGTAGGCGGGCGTCTTAATTGCTACTACAGTTGGACCCTCAGACGAGGGTAGAGAAGAGACACCGTCAAGCGCATGCTTAAAAATTAGAAATATTAGAGAAAATCAAAAATACCCGTTTACTTAATTAGTTTTTTTAAATCGAGAAATCTTTTTTAATCAAAATTAAAAATATTTTATTGACAGCGACAGGAATTAACCTCAAAGTATGAAAATGATAATCACTTAAATATTTATTCAAATAATTCCATATTACTTACTCCTATTTTTTTTAAGAATGATGAGCTTTTCAGACGCTTAACAGGAAATATAATTGTTAATATATATAGTTTACGCATATATAAATATATCCTCAGATTTCAAACACAACGAGCCTTGAGACTTAGCCATTTGAGCTTAATAATCACAAGTTTATTCTGGATGAAGTCTAATAAGACTTGCTGCTGTGTGCGGTAGGCGGGCGTCTTAATTGCTAGTAGAGTTGGACCCCGTGACGAGGCTAGCGAAGAGACACACCCAAGGCGCTGAATTGGTCAAATCAAACAGCGCGCGCTTCCCCCGACTTCCTGTTACTCATTTCCGTCCCTTTTCACGAAATCACTCCAACAAATATCCAGCAACCGAGAGTAAAGATGTTACACATCAATAAGAGCATATTTTTGAACAGAAATGTTTCCCGACATATATCAATTCCAGCACAACTCATACATGCCATCATATAAGTTCATGTTACAACAAATAATCACAACGAACAGCCAAATCGTTGTAGATACCTCCGATCTTTTGTATGTGCTCTATAAGACATCGATGCCATTAAATCAAGTGAAATCTTATTCAGCCACTTTTCATGTTACTAAACATCATTCGGATGATTAAGTGTATGTGTGGTGGGAATGCTAAAAGTCTAAGAGGTATTGATAGAAAGGTTATAATGGGTAGAAGACTCAGAACGAAGCAGCTGCATTGGGTGCTAGTAAGATGCAATTGGATTTAAAGTGGATGTGGAATGGTGATGCCGGTAGTAGACAGCGAAACCGGAGAAGTTTCTGTGTCACAAATGATAAATGATGTTGTGTGTGTGTGAAAGCTGTCCCTCTTGATAAAATAAACTTGCAACCAAATACGATGCATATCTATTCAAAAGTATTTTTGAGCGAACGGCATTGAGCAGATTCTGTTAAAAACCAAGCTACGAAACATATACCCCTCTCATATACCTGTAGTAATCCAATGTTATCATCATTGACACCTAAACTGGGTCCTTCGACACTATGAGTAGAAAATGGAACAGTGGAATATAGTTGCCGTATCATGTTGTGCCGGATCTATGCATGGTTCTACTAATATCTTCTTTTCTCTTTAAAACAAAATATTTATTTCGACCAACTTTCATCGAGAAACCAAACGTGATTTATGTAAATGAAAGAATATTATATAAATTCGGTGTTCGCGAATTGACAAAAAAAGTGAAGTTAGAGGTTAAGTGAAGTGAAGTGAAGTAAAGTGAAAGAAAGGAATCGAGCAAGTGATCTGTTGACACGTTGCTGTTGACAAGTTGAAGTGGATTCGTTTGATGTGTGCTAGTAGGAGTGCATTTGAAGTTCGAGAATTAGTAAAAGGATTTCAGAGCGTGGAATCTACGACACTGAACAAGCCAAAGATAGTGCCTGCAAGTTACAGTGTAGGATCCACTACATTAAAGGTACAGGTACTGTGTTATTAATTAAATAGAAGCTAGTTATTAGTGTTCGACGTAGTTGTAATTGAGGGCATTTAAGCTGTCTTAGATTCAATTGAGGGTTTGTAATAGTATCCCCGTATAAGAATATCTCACCTCTGCACTCTACCATAGTTCATATACCTTATAATTAGAATTGTATTGTGTCTAATTATTATTTGCTAATAAGAATTAATAAATTACTTAGATCGGAAGTAATGTCTGTGGATCCTTCTATTCCTCACACACCTCTAGCCGGGTTTACAAGTAGACAAGAGGGTTCGGATGTAAGGAGTAACCAGAGTTTACCACAAGGTGAATTTCTGTTTAATGTTATTCGATGGCCGTGTAAGGGTATTCCATCTCCCTGGAGTCGGTCATAAGCAAATTAATTGTGGTATTATCATTTGGGGAAGTATTTTGTGGACATTTCTGATGCTCATAATTTTGATTGTGAAGGAACACATAATGCAAAGTATAAGCTATCTCAAAATAATTGCATACCTGTTGCACCTATATTTTCCACTAAAAATGGAGTCTTTGAATAAGGCAACTATCCAAGTCCCAAGGCTAAAATTGTGTAGTACGATTTCAAAAATCAGGATGATGAATGCCAGTTTATACCCTGGCCATCTTATTCAAAAATCAGTTCCTTGAAATATCCAAGAATTGTGAGATCACTGTGTGAATAATATAATGTGTGTCTGGGGAATTCCAAGGACTAATAACATTTACGGTAAGGCGAGTTGAAGTTGCTTGTCTGCTAAGGTTGGGTCTCCTTGATATTGGGTGGGTTGTCATAATATTAGACTTTAGCGTATTTAGATTTCTCACACCGTTACATTTAAATTTACTTTAGAAATTTTAGAAACATTTCATAAATAGACAGATTTTCAATTTATTGTACGAATTTCAAAGTTCATTTAGCATAAACGAATAAATACATTGTAAAAATGCAAAAAAAATGATTAAAATAATGAGCCATGGTAGAAATATAAAGTGAAGTAAGCTACTCGAAGTATTTTCGTAAGGAGAAAGTTTTTCCAACTTTGATGAATATTCTCTTACACAAAGCGGTCTAAATGCGTAAAGTAATTAACTATATGAAAATTTAAAACAGACTTCGCATTTATTGATATTTTTTTCTTCATCATTGATAAATTTTTAAATTAGTATTATATTATTTCTGGTGGTTCAAAAATTATTTCATGAGCTTTTTTACATCAACCGCATGGAGCAGTTTCTAAACTTAACAGTCCTCGTGTAGCTGAATAGTACGAATTTAATATTCACTCACTCACTCATTCTGAAAAAAAATGGAGTGCACATAATACCACTATAAACCCTAAGAACAAAAGTTTAAACTAGAACTTTACTCAATATTTACTCAATTTCTTCCTTTTTTATATATAAAAAACAGAAGGGCAAACATAATTATCAAATGATTAATTCAAATAAAGCTGCCAAAATATATTTTGACCATTCCTCTTAAGCCTTTGGAAAATGTATTTCAAAATAAATTTGAATTTTTCTTTTTGAAATTTAATTTTCTTCAAAATGTAGGGAATAATGGACTCATACTACGATCCATGTGAGCTCTTATTAAAATTTAATTTAATTGGAATTTAATTAAAAACCCATGTAATGCCTGTCCAAGCAGAAGCAAAACAAACCAGCACGAAGGGGCAAAGGAATGGAAGAAATTTCAAAAAAGGAAATTTTAATGACATTAACATGGAAATCACACACACAATTAGGAAATGCTGCACTGATAGCGGAAAAGAGAAATTTGCATGGACAAAAAGTTATACATTTGATAAATCCCGTGCAACGCAAGTCAATTCAGTTAGTTTGTATTATATTCCATAATGTTATGTTTATTTCAAAAAGAGGCTTTCTTATAGATTATTTCTCGTGTACATTTGTAAGCCAATTCAATCATTGTGTTTATGCCAAATAAAATCTTATTGTTTTATGTTAGTCTTCAAATACAACAGAGGATGTTGTGAATCTACCTTGTTAAATAAAATGCATGCATTAACTGTACCATATGAGTTTCATATAGCAAAACAATGTTATAAATAAAACTGTGTTGCAAATTATTTGCCAACTTTATATGAATACCATATGAGTTTCATATAGCAAAACAATGTTATAAATAACACATGTGTTGCAAATTGTTTGCCAACTTCATTCAACAAACAGGCTAATAATGATTTGTTAAAATACCAATGTCTGCCAGACAACATAAAGTGGTACATGAATTACTAATAATCACTAGAATAATATCTTTAAATATTTC
>BMAO01019225.1:0-28282 GCA_019973975.1 Trichonephila clavata
AAAAAAGTTATTAGTGTTAATACATTCTTGTACCACAACTACATTTTGAAAATAATCCATCATAATCCTAATAAAGGCATACATGTTTATCAACTCCTGTCAGTATGGAGTATATTTCAACATACTGTCAATAAGAGTGACTAACAATAGCGCCAGGTGAAGTTAATGGAGTTCTGTAGGCTATGTAACGAACCAGTTACTTTCGCTTGGATGATTAGCCAAACTCGGTCGCAAAGTAATTAAGACTATACAGGAATTGACTTTTCCAAATGAACACTTTTCAAGAGCTCCAGAGAATTTTAAAAGCACCTGGTTAATGGATCTCCCTGGTCTTTCCTTTTAAGAGATAATTATATGGAGCTTAATCTGCGAAGAGCGTGATCATGTTCCCTGAAACCTTGACATTACGTACTCTTAGACGCGTTGAATACCTTCATTTATAGGGGATATACTGTAATTATGTAGAATAATAAGAAATCATATGCTGATGAATATATTTCTGTAATCAACGGTATTTTATGTCGGTATTTCATTTAGTCGTGTAATTTTTTTTCTAATGATTATTACTTTTTTTTAAAAAAAATATCTATAAGTGAACTTATATTTCGTAATTATTTTGCATAATTGTATCATACACTATTTTAGAAGATAGTTATAATTTCAAAAATATTAAGGTAGTGGGAAATGAAACTAGAAAATATGTTAAAGTAACAAAGTATATTTCCAAAGCAGTTGGATGTTAGAATAATTTCCAAAGTTAATAAAATATTAGAATACAGTGTAACGAATATTGTGGAATCTATTGCCAAACTACAATATCATAGTTTGGCTATACTTTTAATTTGAACAGTACTTTGTGATGTCTTTGCATTTCATATTATATGAGTTAATTCATAGTTATATAGCACAATAATATTTTTCCATATGTATTAGAAGCAGCTGGGAAAAGAAATAGATTCCAAATTTAATAAGATATTAGAACTTAACATGTTATAACAATATGCTGGGATATATTATTAAAATAAAATACAATAGTTTTTCACATTTTTAATCTGAGTGGTATATTATTCTGTATTCTAATTTTGTAATTGATATTCTTTTTAAAACTCAAAGAATGTGGTGATATTTACTAAGGAAAAAAATTATTTGTTGAAATGATTATTTCTTAGAATTCCTCGTAATAATAATAATAAGTGTGCTAATGTATCGAAAGATCAAAAATTGCGATTTTAATTCATGCAAGTCATGGAATCAAAATACTTTAAAACTGAATAAGAAACGTATTAAGAGAATATACCAAAGTGAGTAGCATTATAATATCAATGTTTAGTAGCGAAAATCAATCTCATATAATGAACATAACTATGTTAAAACTTTAAAAACTTTAAAGATCATTAGATTAAATTTGTACTTTCACATAATAGTGATATGTGTCCTGGATATATTAATTTTTAAATTCTATTCTTGCAAATTTTGATTCTATAAATAAGGAATCTTAAGAATCTGAGTCATCAACGCCATTAAAATAAAATTTGACTATTACTCAAAATATAATAACTTTAATTGATATTTACTCAAACATTATTGTTTATAAATGATGTAATTTAGTTAACAATATGTGCAAAAGAATTAAAATTGGATCATATGAAATATGAGCACATTATTTTTTTCTTAGCGTACACTTGATTGTTCATGCTCACAAAAAAGTCAAAATTTTCCTAAAGATTGCACAGGAAAACAAATACTTGAGTTTATGATAAAGTACTCCTATAAAAACATTTTATACTCATCTTTTCATCAAACTGTACTTAGGTTAGATAGACAAGGCTACATTTGCCTTTATTTTCAGCATAATATTTCCACCCAAATTCAACTTATTAGAAATGGTTGTCATCTTTTGCATAAAATTATCCGGAGGACACGATTTTATTTTCATATATCTCATATGATTATTTTCATTGCAAAGTGAATGAGAAAATAATTTTATTTTTTCTTGAATAACCATTGGTATTTTTTCTCTTTAAGAACATATTATGAAAAGAATTATACGGAAATAATATAATCTGATAAATTAAAAATATATGTACCATCTAGCAATTTTTTACACTTGCTAAATTTAATTTGCATTACACTTCGAGTACCGTCATGTCATGCAGAAAGTATGAAATAATAGTAAATTTTAATGAAATACTGCTTCAATACTTTTTCATGCCTTAAAAATAAGTTTAAAGATTCTTTTTTTTTAGAAAAATTGGATACTTTTCCCCATATAATATCTTATTTTTTAAGCAACAAGGAAAAATTATAAGCAAATTTAGTGATTTGAGACTTGTCGAGTACTTCATATTTGTTCAGAATGAATATTTAACATACTGTTTTAATAAGTATAACACAATCGAGCTAAAGGTAAGCAAAGTTGACAGATTGAACACTCTAAAAACAAATTCTGATTAATCTTTTGTAAAATAATGTTTTTGGCAACAATTTGTAAATTGCTGACATCAGTGTATCAAAAGCCATCACAAGGACAGTCCTCATGATAGATTGTCACAAATTTCGCTCCTCCCTTGTAAGTCGTCGTTGTTATGGAAAACAACCCATTCTGTGAGCACGTTCCACTTTCTGAGGGAACGAATGCTGAGAGGATGTCGTTTCCGTCCCTTTCTGTGTTTAATTAAGAATTCCTCAATGGGATTTTGCCATTTAGGGCTCTCCACGGTAAAGGAAATGAAATTAGGTTTGGAATTGGCTGGACCGTGGCAACGCAAAACCAATTCCATTTTACCTTTACTCTTCGCTTGCTGCAACTAACTATATCAGTTGCAAATAACCAATGGAGAAATGTGCATTTTCTATTGTAGGGTGTTTATTTTTTTTCATTTAGTCGTATTAAGAATAAATGAATATCAAAGATGTCATTCTACTATTTTTTCTCACTAATCAGAGCTCGGTTTATTAACAGATTCATAAATTTTTCATTTTTATTTCTTTTTAAATTTAAGAACTTGAATAATTACAATAATTCTGAGTTTTTTCTTAATAATTTTGATAAAATGTTATACTACATGATGAAATCTAGAACACATGTCACAACTTAAAATCCCTTGCCATGTAGATGGATATTACGAACAATTAACAAAATTATTTTATAAGATTTTTCCAGCTAAGTACATAAGAGGCATAATATTTTTTATTCTTCACAAAAGGTACATGTTTTTTCCCTTTCATCTGACATTTATTGATAGTTTTATATGAACATCGGCAAAAATTAAAATATTTTAAGCTTATTTCCAATTTATAGTTATTTGGGAAATAATTGTGAAAAAAATAGTTTTCATAATAAATTAGTGTTCAGGATATGAAACCTTATGAAGAGCAGAATTTTAAAATTCATGATCAAAGCATTCTTAGCAACATATAAAAGTTTATGAAATAGCCTCCACCATTATTAAAAGCAGGATTCTAATTGAGTACTTAAGTTAGTAAGAAAATGTAAGTACCAAAATAAACCATTAATAATGTCTATAGTATTTTTTCCAACATGCATCCCCCAACAGTTCACAAATACAAATAAAAGGAAGAACATTAAATGTAAACAACTATAAATACTCCTGGCATCAAGTTTCAAAAAATGTTTATTTTAATTCTATCTCCGTAACATTGTTAATTTAGGAAAACATTTATGCATTTCCCATACTCTAGCGGAAAATTTGAATTATTGTAATATAACATTTGTAAAGGATTACTTTTTAAGAATTTCCGTAAATATTCGTTCATAATTTTGCTAAAGAATCATAGCACCAAAGCATTTTTATTCCACATCTGAGAATTTTATAAATAGATAGAATCATTCATTGAATCCGTTTTGAGACTGTTAAAAAGAAAGCATTTAAAGACTCGCAAGTTTCAAACTTATGAAATAGAAGGAGTATAGACTTAAGTTTTTCCTCGCTTGGGGAGTGTTTAGGAATTAATTCTACACGACAAATACCATGAAAGTATCTAAACATAGGCTAACAAAGAAATCAGATTCTCTACCAATTCAATAACATATTTCTTTTAAATTTAATTCAATAAATGTGTTTACAAAATTCATTTTGAAAGTACAGCAAAAATAAACCTCTACTCAAGGTTTACTTTCAACTAGGCTTGCTACTAAATCTATGTTCTAAATCTAGTTACAGAGTATCTCTATTAGCAATAGAGAGACTATACAACTAAATTGCAGCATATCTCCCATATATGGTCAATATTCGATTATATTTCTCCCAGTGCTTGCATCTTCTGTCCCACTTCTTGGCTATAAAAGAAGCTTATAAAAGAGAACTAGAAGAAGAAATACTTTTCAGTTCTTATTAACTCACATAAACTTCGACAAAGTAACGTGATTTCTTTGAAAGAAACAGCAATGAAAGACTAAAGTTATATAAAATAATGAAAGAAAAGAAGAGAAAATCCACATATTAAAATAAATAAGTTAAATCTCATTAAAATTACAGAATATCTGTATTTCTAAAAATTACACCTAGTTTAAACTTGCTCAATCGAATTCCGTATTCAATTTAGAAAATATAATGGATATGTTTCAGTAAAATGCTCTTAATTGCAATGCGTACGATAGTAAATATTGCTTACTTTCTAGAATATATAGTACAATAAAACAGTTACGCCCAAACAGGAATAACACCATCCAGAGTATCTAGTATTTTAAAATAGAAAGAAATTTAATAAATTATTTCATTTTGAACTAAATACTCTTTTCATCCAGTTATTCAAACATGAATAAAAGAAAACCTTTTATAAAACTGTATAAAATGTGTGAATTTAATTGTATAAAAAAATTGTAATGTATTACTGAATCCGTTTATAAATACTTGGTCGAATACATTCTCTTTCAGTTCTTGCATTAATCATAAGATATTGATTATTACTATTCTTCTTATTATTATTGCTACTATATATATATTGCCTTTTTATTTTTCACTCTATGAAATGCATTATATTTTACGACAGCTTACGATCTAAGACGACTGAATTTCATAACTTAGAAGGGTAGTTTATATAGTTACAATACATTTTTATTACATCATTTCTGTGACATATTTTCAAAATACAAATATAATCTCTAACAAAATCTTATATTTCACAACTCACAGGTCTATAGTTTTGTAATATTGTTTAGATACTTTAACTAGCACTGCACTTGAATTCCCAAGTAACTACACTCACTTCCAAAAGTTAAACACGGAGAGGAAAATGCTAATTTCCGGAAGCCAATCAGAATTGAAGAGGATGCAATTCGCTGCAGAGGTAGATGGAAGTAGGAAATATGTTAGGTAACAGCCAATCGTGCTTTCATGTCAAGAAATATGCAAAGAGGGCAGTCTTATAAGAAGCCAGCTTTATGAAGGGTAACAGAAGTTGATTGTAACTGCTGATAAAGGTGTTTAAAACTTTCGTACAATTTGTTTTTAAGACATACGTGTTTCTATGACTTCCAGAAAACGAATGGAAGATTCTGAGCGCTGGCGTGCTGTGGGGCGCATTGAAGCAGGACAGTCGATCATAGATGTTGCTCTTTTCTTCGGTGTTCATCATTCTGTAATTTCACGTTTATGGAAACAATTCCAAACCACATAGACAGTTGTCCGAATTCCCGTAGGCGGTCGGCCAAGAGTTACAACCCCCGCGGAAGATTGATATACTGCTATTGTAGCCAAGCGGAATCGCAGAGCGACCTCCGCACGTGTGACAACTATGGTTACAGCGTCCATTGGTAAGGCTATATCTGGAGCTACTGTACGCCGAAGATTACATATGAATGGACTGTATGCCCGGGTACCTCGAGTTTGTGTTCCTCTATCCGTCCAATCAAGAGGGGGACGATTAAAGTGGTATTGGGAATATGGCAATTGGACTGTGTCTGACTGGGGCAATATCATGTTTACTGACGAGTCAAGATTTGCTCTGGAGCCAGATGACAAGAGTATAAGTATGTGGCGTAATCAAGGAACTCGCAATCAGTCCCAAAACATCACCGAACATCACGCATTCCGAGGCGGAATCATTATGGTGTGGGCAGGGATTTCATTAGGATACCGCACCGACCTGCGCATCTTTAAACGGGGTTCTGTTACGGCTGTCCCGTATCGAAATGAAGTCCTAAAACCCATTGTGAGATTGTACGCTGCAGCAGTTGGCCCTACTTTTGTTTTAATGGACGATAACGCACGTCCCCATAGAGCTGACATCGTCGATGACTACCTGTAGAGTGAAGGGATTGTGCGTATGGCGTGCCCAGAATATTCGCCCGACCTTTATCCTATTGAAAATCTTTGAGATGCTCTCGGTCGTGTTGTATCTTCACGTTTCCCACCTCCAGCCACTCTTATTGAGCTGGAAACTGCTTCACAGGAAGAATGGCGTTTGCTTAATTCTGCGGTAGTTGACCACCTAATTGAAAGCATGGTCAGAAGGTGTAAACTTTGCATACAGATGAGGGGGGATCACATACCCTATTAAAGTCCTTTTTTTCATTTTATGCTGTTTATTTTCACTTTATACATTATTCTGTTTAAGTCCCCAGTATGGCATTATCTGATAACTTACAAAAATTTAATATTGTTTTCATTTCTGTATATAATTATTAAATTATGCTTTATGTATAAGTATATATTCTACTTTACTGCCAAATGTTGTGTCAATCAAAGCAGTATTTGTTTATTTTTTGCATTTTACATGTTCGTGCTTAACTATTGGAAGTGAGTGTATTTTCTTATTTCGGTACTTTAAAAGCTGAATTTTTTAGTATTAAAGCAATAAGAAACGGTCCTTACGATTTTCTACCACGGTTGAAAAATCAGGATAACTTCCGATTTTGCATTTCATTATTCTAACTTACACGCAACAACAGAAATTTAAAATTTAGCTATATTTAACGAGAAACGACTTCCATTATTATTTCAGAAGATCTCGATTGATTTAACTTGTACATAGTTTGTATGAAGCTCGTGTGGTTCACTATACTAAATCACATTTTATTTAATAAGAAATTTTAAGCAAAATATTAAGTGTTATTCAGACAAATTTAGAGCAAATATTAATGGTAACCTCTTCGAACCATTGGCTCAAATATCTGAATTGACGAGTGTGTGAGGTAAAAGCTGAACATAATACTGATTTCCCGTTCTCTTTTTTTGAAAAAATTCTTAAATGCAATGTATTTGGTTGAGAGTTGGAAATAGTGTATATTATAAATCAAATGATGGAAGCAGGATGCATACTAAATTGCCACAAGCGGTTATGTTATTCTTTTCGTAATCAAGTTTTAGGGATTCTGAACTAATTCCAAAAGTATAAATGGGAAAAATACTCATGATAATTGACAAATACTGTTTCTACTTTCTATGATTCAGCCGGATTATCTACCCAAAATGGCTTACCAGCTGGATATGTTTCATAATATAAAAACAAATATTTATAAAATTATCGATCTAACACTTTTCCATTGATAACTTTTTATTGTCATCTTAATGGCATATCAAGTAACAGTTAATGAAATATCAATATTGTCTAATTAAAAAATATATGTAAAATTGTGTTGAAAATAGTAACTTCATCAACTTAATTATTCACTACGTCAAATGACTTCTAAATGTTTGCTATAAATAATCTTCGTTCAAAAACTTCTAAGAAATTCATCTTCATGACAAATCTTTTATCAGTAATAATTTCATCAATAATCAATTTTCTAAAATCCAAAAATATATCCTCAAAATACTCCACTTATAATAGCGTTCAAAATTTAAGGTGCAATATTTTTCTGTGTTTAATTTTAAAATAAATGGATATTGAACAGCGTTTCTCAAACTGTGGGGTACGCCTCCCTGGAGGGGCGAGATTACTCAATGAGGGGGGTGCGAGCATATTGAAAAGTTGAAAACAAAAGATTATTTCAAAAAATTAGTAATTTAGTAAAAGTAAACAAACAAAATACTTTCTGATATAATAAAATATAAAGTACACATTGACACTGATGTAATACACTTATAAATGTATCAGTACTGTACAATGTGTTTTATTATTAATTTAACAACACTAAGTTAAGAACAAGTTTATAATTAACAGAGACCACATGGGTTTGTATTAACAATTATCTTGATAATTGTACGTTTTGTAATTAATTCTTTAACTGCCAATTAAATGTTACGCGATTCGCTCCCCAAAACCACCGTTTTCTATGTAGACGTGCGTATTTTGATGATTTGGGGGGGAGAGGGAGGTGAAAAAGAATAAATAAGCAAATCCTCTGAAATAAGTAAATCCTTCGCAAAGCGTGACGTTTATATACGTCAGTAGTACATACGAGTTTAAAGTCATATTGCTGCTTTAGTGTCAAAGTATAGTATTATTGAATTCGATATATTGTCATCGTATGGAGGGGGGCGCGAGGAAAATGATGATTGTATATTGAGTCGCAAATATTGAAAGTTTGAGAAGCACTGACATAGAAACAAAAAAACGCGAATGTAAAATGTGCAACAGTTTTTTTCGATGTGATATAGTAATATACATTTCAATACGGATATTATTTACAATAAAAATTCAATATTGGCGGATAAGTCAATTCTTGGAGAACGTAGTACATCATAATTTTATGTGCAAAAATCTCATGGAAACGTTTCATAAATGTGTTCTACGAAAGAATGTATCTTCCCCCAACAGCAATGCAAACATGGCAAAGACTTACTCCACTGCCAATTATATTGCGGGACACAAAAGTGGGAAGCGAGAACCCAATAAGCTGTAACCCTATTCCAGTCCACTTAACGATCTTGGAAGATGATTTAATGCAGCAATGTTTCTACCGTGGCTGTTAAATGTTTGCTTTATAGGAAATGAGGCTTAGTAATGGAGTCAACCATTCCATTCGCTCCAAATTGTGATCCCCAGATTATCCTCAAGAAGCACAGTTTGACGAACCCACACATTTTTATCCATCAAAATGAGCTCATACCAATAGCAATTCAAGATTTTTCCGCTATCTCACACCACTCAGAAACCCTACTTGAAACAGATGCAAGTCAGTGTGACCATCAAAAGAGATCCTTGTCAAAACCATAATCCCATCTCCCATACGTCTGTAGATTTTACCCTCCGTCAGGTGCGCTTCAAAACGTTCCATCCATACGCGCTTGGCATCTCTCAGGTGCATCACCTCATACTTATATTTGGAGATGATTTAATCATTTTATTGGTGAGATTTGACATTAAAATATATTTGGCATAAATTAATATTGACATGTTTAAATTAAAAGATTATCAAATAATAGTGATTAGTTATCTCTGTGTCACCACTGCTTACATTTTAAGATGCCTCATTGCAGTCATCACAAATCACCATGCAATGTTCAAGGCGCATGGAGTTTTCGTAGATAACACATTACATAATTTTAATAATCTTTTTGATGTCCTGACAAAGAGGGAAGAGTACCTTCTTTTCTAAATTCCTTTTGGTGTTTCGTCTTGAATAAGGCGTTGTATATCAGATATTTCTTCAATCATGAGTCAAAATGAACAAGAAATGGGAATGTCACACTCAGAACGTTTTCGCAGGTGCTCTTTTAAAAGTTTGTGACTTGGTTTCCCTAGATATGTGATCGAGGATCTGAGTGATTTTGATTCCTAAGTAGATATTTTGGTAATTTATTCCAGCTACATTGAGGATTCAATAAAATATAATCACTGACAAGGCACGTGGCCTCCCTCAGATGTATCTGGAATCCCAGCAAAAAAAACTATTACACAGAGCTTATAAGATACTTCTTCGAATTATGTTCATATAAAACTGAAAACTACACTATTTTACAAGAAAAATACCAAAATTATATATATATATATATGTATATAAAACGTAATATTACCAAAGGTCATAAAAACTGCCGTTGTTGGGCGTGCTGCATCTATCAAATTTAATGACCCCTGCCACCCGAAATAGGAAGAAATCATCCTCGTCCCTGACACTGAGTCCTAGAGCGAGTGACGAAAGGCAGATAGAAGAAGGAGGGGAGTGTTCCAACTCAACGCATAGACGCCGCACCAAAACTATTTTTGCTATGCATCTCTGAGATTCGCGTGCAAATCGTAGTGTTAAAAGTGTTAAATTGGTCGTATCTGGTACATTTTCCCCTATAATCCAACAGATGGCTTGATCCTTTTTCATTATGAGCCTGGACTCGATTGTAAAAGTACATAAACCCATTGCTATTTGATACAGGATGTGTATTCTCTAGCTTCACATAAGCGAGCACATATTTGTCGTCTGGTTTGGGGGACACAAATAACTGGTCGTCTTGTATTTGCATAGATGCATATATTGGGAAGGTGTCTTCGCATCATAGTCGTGGGAACTGTATCACTTGATGAGGCAAGCGAGTTGAAGCACTCTGGAGCTTCTTCTAATTTGAGCCGATAGCATTAGAAAACTCCCTCCTGCTTGTCTTTTTTCGTAGTCAACCTAGAACATATTTTTTATATTTAAAATCTTCAGATTTAAACTAATCCTACAACCGTCGAATCTCATTGGGAGAAACATTACGACGTTTGGCAGTCTCATCTTGGGACAATGCCATCTTCATTCTTCCGACTGACCGAAACCACTTTAATTAATCGGGTAAATGACTTTTCCTAGACAATGGTAGACTATTCTGGATATTGCCACAGTAATTACTACAGTGCTTCTGAAACTTTCAATATTTGCGACCCAATATTCAATCATAATTTTCATCACGCCTCCCTTCCATTCAAAAAACAATGCAAAAATTCAAAAAAATATACTTTAAAGCAATACGACTTTAACCTTTTATGTGCCACTGGTGTATATATACGTCTCTATCAACCAACACGTTAAATTCCCCGGACGTATATATACGTCTTTCCGAAGTATGATCTTTCCTGGTCACTGCTATCCATAAAATTATTCGGAAGGCTTTGGAATGCAATAAAAAGACCTTGACAGTGTTTGCGGAGGGTTTACTTACATCAGAGTATTTCTTATTTATTCATTTTCTCCCCCCCCCCCATACAACACGCATTCGCTCCTACTTGGAACACGGAGGCATTGGGGAGCGAATAGCGTAACGAAAATCGGCAGTGAAGGAATTATTTATAAACCGTACAAATTATCAAAATAAGTGTTAATTTTGGTATGTATGACAAGCCCATGGGGTTTCACAGATAATTATCCAACTTGTTCTCAATTTGGTATTGTTAAATTAATTTTAAAATACATTTTGAAATACTGATACATCTATAAGTGTATTTATTATATGAGTATAAATGTTAACTTTATTTTTTTTATTATGCCAGATTGCATTTTGTTTGTTTACTTTCAGTAAATTAATAATTTTTTAAAATATTATTTAGCTTTCGACTTTTTATTATGCTCGCTCCCCCCCCCCTGATAGAATTATCACGCCCCTCTAGAGAAGCGCGCCCCACAGTTAGAGGAACGCTGAAATTCCAACACTATTGCAGATCAACAAGCATGCACAAAACTCTCATGAAAGTGGAAAGTATGATTTTTGTTCATTTTCTCCCACATTTATATAAGTGTTCATTTCTTTAAAAAATTAAATCTGGGAAAAACTGATTTTTTTTCCCATAAGTTTTCTTATTCATTATTGTTGTCTATATAAATTACAAATTTTATCGCTACTTCGATTTTTTAATGGACAGTTTCGAAATACATATTATTCGTTTACTTTTGGAGGCTGTTGTGATAAAATTTACCTGGTGTATATCTTTTTCTCATTGCGATTCAAGTTTATTTAAAAATATATGTATAAATAGATAAATATAGATGTAGATTAAAAATACTGTCGCATATCTTTCAAATTTAAAATTGTTTTTGTATATTATGTTATAATATTATCAAACATCTCATCATATACTTTTCCTAACAGTCAGCAGTATTCTTAAGTAAAATGTCTAAGAATTTAAAGTATAAATACTACTGAGATCTGTAATAAACAATTCAAATACTCTAAATATGTCTCCTCTCAAAACATAAATGACTTGTAGTTGTAAAAGTTTTAAAGGAATTAAAGTCGCACATATTCAATAATTATTAAAATTACTATTTGAATTGTTAAGTTTATTTTACTTCTATCAGCTTTATTTTTAATTTTAATCCTTACGACTTATCGTGAGAAATAATGGAACGTCTAGACATACAATTTACCAAACTTTGGTAATTTGAGGGGTAATTTTCACTCACTCTTCTAACAAAGCAATTAATTAAGAGCCTTCAAGACCGTGTTTCGGATCGAAGTTGGGTTCTTGTTTCATTTTGAAAAAGCTCCATCACTGGAGTTTCAAAATTTAACAATTTACACCACCTTTGAATCAATAACTTCAATAATGTTTCCTTATTGTTCCGCTTGGAATCATCAGTTATATAGCAAAAATTGTACCACTCCTTAAGATATTTTTTATGCATACCACGTTCATAATTCTACTCGAAAACATCAAACTAGATATGAATCTAAATAACCAAAAATAGATGCATTGATTCAATATTTCACTTCACCACTAATATTTGTTGTGTGTTAAATGGGTTTCATACTAAAAATGCGTCTTTATGCAATCTCTAATAAAGAAAAAGAAACTAAAATTTTCTTCTGGGAATAAAATTTAAAAAAGGGATATCTTTACAGTATAATATTATTTAGTTGTCGAACTCTTTTAAATTCCTCAAGCTTTTGCATTTCATTGATTATTTCATGTCGATGTATTTAATTGGTTTTCTTAATTTATAAATTATTAATAAAATCAGTTCAATAATGTTATGGGTCAAATGACATTTATGAGTAATTAAAAATTTAAAACCATTCTCGAAGAAATTATTAGTGAAACATATGGTGATATTTTCCAATTTCTCTCTTTAAATCTAAGCAAATAACCAAATTTAATTACACAGGCTTGATGCCATTTTGAAATAAATGTATCATTATGATAAGATGCTTCTATTTTTTAAAAAAGCAAATCATGATCAAATTTCCTAACAATATTTAGATAATACCTCTAACCCATAAAACAATACACTCTTTTTCGTGATATACTTATCTCTCACCGTAAAGTATGATCAAAGAATAGTTAAAATTTAGTCAAACTTTCATAATTTTCTCCCCAATCGAGATAACATCAATTCCAATATATTCTCCCATTATATATAACCTTAACTATCATTAATAGTACCGTAACTACATTCAATGGAATAATATTAGAATACCTTAGATTGAAATTTCACATTGACTAATATTTTATGCAATTCTATTCCTCTTAGTAATGCGGATGGAAAAGATAAGACCCATTTTAGCAATCCTTGCATTGACCATTAGGGCCTTCCATTTCCTTCAGCAGAGCTATTGTGTTTTGCAGCAGAGAATGTGCAAAGCCAATGATTGGCTATAACTTTTAATTTTGAAACATTCCGATAAGGAACTCCAAAGAGTTATCTTTTTTGAAAATTGACATCTGGCATTAGGACATTTCTGTGTTAAATTCAGACAGAAAACGTAAACTCATTGGAATGTGTAATACTAATTCAAATATAATTCTTATAAATTAGAGAAAAAAATACTCACTATTGTAGCACATCTTTGAAGAAGGTTTAAAAAAAATTCATGGCACTTAAAACAACTGGTGATGGTATCGTTTTGATCTTATAGTAGATAGTACTGGCTGCACGTGATCTACATATTATATACTAATTTTGAAGACGTACAAGATGAATAAACACGATAAAGTAATGCGTTTCATTTACCAAACGAAGTGATGGATCCTCCGATTGTGTGTTTTAACAATATATGATTAAAATTAAGGTACATGATTACGAAATTTGCCTCTTTGTTTTGCGGCTTTTATTAAGATCGCTATAATGCGTAAATACCTAATAAAGTAAAGCCTTTAGACTTTTTAAATATTTTATTGAAAATAGAAAATATGCTCCCTACTTCAAGAAATTTTAATTTTTTTGTGTACTTATAGATGTGTGTGCGTGCGCGCAATAATTCTATCTTTAAACTTTCCTTCGAAGGATTTTTTTTTAATTTATGATTGTCTTGAATACTTCAAAATATCGCTTGATAACTTATTTTTCTTTTGTCCTTCTAACGGGAAATATCCTTTTAACCACAACTTTATGTACTCAGAAACTTCCATGTCGATACCTTTCATGGTGAGATGTATTATTGCATCAGCCACCCAAATCTGACTAATCAATGTATTAAAAACCGCAAATCACATGACTGAGAAAGATTCGAGAAGCTTCTGATAGGCAAAGTTACAAAAGCTGAGATATCTGTAACGATTTGTCTTTCCATCGTGTGTCTTAGTGTTGCTGATATGTGAATTATTGTGTAATAAGATACTAACGTTAAAAAGAATCTTCATTTGTCCCAGTCATAATGCGCCTTATAAATAGATATCCAATAAATTAAAACCAGCTAAAAAGTCTCCACGCTACGTTTGATTCAAATGAAAATAGTTTATAAACACATGTACAGACTCGTATTTCGATATTTCTTTCTATTAATACTTTTCAAATGATTAAAATTTACTATTACGTTCAGCACTGTAGAAATTGATTAAAAGTTTAGAATTCCTTTTTGTCAAATTTTTCAAATGAAATAATAACTTTAATAAATAATTTTGAGAAAATATAGAATAAGGTATCCGAACACGTTGAAAATGACCAAATTCAGTCAAGACAGATATTTTTGTTTTTTATTTTATTGAATAGAGCTATCTTTTGACTTTACGAAGCATACTTTGTTTTGTTTCTACACTACCTAGAGGCCAAGTTACAATCAATTTCATAAATTTAGAAAAGCTGGAAGTGGGGTTTTGATCTAACAGAAGTGGGCATTTAAATTGCTCAAAATCTATCATGGCGAGTCTGATAACTCAAAATATTACGAATGTATTTCTATAAAACTTTTTGAACCTGATACTTATGTTATTTTCTAGAGAATGTACTAAAATATTTCTTATTGTATGAATACTTTTTGAGTTATGGCATGTTACTTAAATAATGGTCTCATAAAAAATGTAACATTTCTTACATAATGTTTACTCAATCAGCTCTAAAATTTTCAAATTTTAATAAAAAATTAAAATTTTAGTACATTTTCTAGATAAATGCATCTAATTTGTTTTAGTAGTATTTTTACTAATATATGTCTATTACTTTTTGCTTTAACTGCTTTGAAGTTTTTCAAAAATATTGCTAAAATTTCACTTATAATTGTGATTTTTGTAAAATTCAGGTAATTTATTTTAAATTTTGATAGTTTAATAGTAATATTTATATTGGTATTGAGTCCTAAAAGAGCATTTATAATGTTTCAGTATGCTATTTTGTTAAAAAGTACTCCAAACGTGTTCGGATACCTTAAGAGACATACGTGCCTATCACATTTTCGACATAAGCACCAGTGTATATAGGCATTTATCAGAAAGCAGAAGCAACTTGTTTAACCGTCTTGGTAGAAATCAGTCCTGTTCATTGAGCCGAGTTCGGCGGATGTTTTCTTGAAATATCGCAACACATCAGAAAACGATATGCTGCACGCTACCGTTAGTTAGTCCCAGCTCTGACGAAATTTCACTCAGAGTTACCCGTCTGTTATTGTGAATTATTTCTTCAATTAGTGCCGTGTTGGTTTCTGACGTTGAAGAACTTGACCGGCCGCTCCCTGCCATATTGCGGTTTTCGACATCCTGTCTGCTTGATGGAAAAGAGTGACACCATTTCGCTACATGTTGTCTGCTCATTGCTTCTTCATATAAGCTTCCGAGATTTGACTGTGAATGTCAGATGCGGCCCGTAAAAATTGAATCACGGCTCGCACTTCCAAACGAGGACACTTTCCTAAGCTCTTGCCCTTTCAATCGTCATGGAACGTCTGGGGACTTTCACTACCTACCCGCAAACCAGCTGTATGACAAGCTGTAGTGTTACTGATACATAACTGACTTATAAACCGTAAAAATCCATTAAATTTTTCTTAGAAATTTTATTTTAAATAAATTACATTAAAGAATGAACAAAACGAGTTAATGGTTAACTCTCATAAATCGGACCCTTATTCTATATTTTTAAAATGATAATTTAATGGTTCATGATCCAAAAAGTTAGAATGCTAAAGATTAATGATATAGTTATAAACAAATTTGCTGATTTATGAAGATTAATGGAAACAAATTGTTTGCATGACTAGATTATTTGTTAATTGCAAATAAAAAGTTCGTTAAACTTTTTTAAAATAGCTTTAACATTCCAAATTAGAACCAGCTGTCAAAAACACATACACAGATTCTTCACGAGTTTAAAAAATTTTATTTCCAAACCTCCGAATCAGTTCATGAAGAATAATATCGTTGAAAATTCAACAGCACAGTAAAAAAAAAAAAAAAAACACTTAGTAAAAAGGGGAAAAAACTCTTCGTAAAGGAAATGAATAAAAAAACTTTTAAAAATTTAACACTTGTGATTTTCAGCTTTTTTTTCTCTTTACAGAAAAAATTGTAGAAGTGTGTGGGGTTAAAAAAATATCTTTTTTGCTTTTTTGAAAAGTTTCTTCTTAATACATTTAACTAACGATGATAAAAAAAAATTATTTGACTCTAATGCGAGTACCATAAAAAAATGTTATTCATTTGAAAAATAGTCAAAAATTGCGAACATCATTATACTTTATATTCTGCTTAATGCTAATATTAAATAATCTTTGCTGGTTTTTTTTCAGTAAATAATTTAAGTTCTTAAATAACAAATATATATAATGTTAAAAATTCTTTTTCAGGTGACATTATTTGGGCTTCTTTGGGGAATATCGTGGATTTTTAAAACTTAACGAAGAAATAATCGACATAGAAACTTAATTTTTATTTTCTTAGTCTTAAAACTTCTTTACATAGTCATCGTTCAAAATAAATCATGTTTCCCATTATTTCTCGACCTTTCGAATACCGTCATTGTAGGGCCAGCAGATTGCGTCGAAAATCACTATCTCACCTCTTGCATGATATCATTTATTTGTCAAATCTCCAAATCTGCAATGGGATTATGAGTTGTATGATTAAGCAAGATCAGATGAAATAGGGTGGATGTGGCAAAATTTCAAAGCCACATCTCTTGGATCTTTCATTCCCACTTCTAGATGAGTGAGCAGGTGCATTATTGCAAGAGAGGCAACTTTGATGATCATATCCCGTTGTTTCTCAATCAGACCATAAAGCAATTTGGTCAGCAATGGACAGTAACATGACAAGAGGTGGTGTGACACTTCTCAGTCGTCTGCATAAATGACTCTCTGAAAAACAGACAGCATAATTTGTCCTGCAGTCTTTAATACCTTGAGAGATGGTGAATCACTGTACTTCCACTCTTGGCTCATATACTTGGTCTCTAAATCATATTGATTTATCCAGTATTCATCCACAGTTAGCTGACTACAAAAATAATCCTCTTCATCGAACTCGAAACGATTTATAAAATCTCCCTTGACAGATTGCCCTTTTTGCTTCTCATAAAGTCAATAAAGGTGGAACTACTGCATTCAAACCTTTAATACGAGAATTCTTCCTGAATAATATTCTAGAAATTGCCGTTATTAAGATCAGTCTCATTCATGATCTTGTGGATGTCGCTTTTAAGTCTAATATGGTAATCAACTATTTTTCTTACAGAGAGAATATCGTTTGTGAATGTATCTAGCAATTCTGTGTATTACGAATAAGATGCTGACTAGACATGGTGCCTACAAATTAGTAGGCAACTTTGTAAGTTAAGAACTTCCGAAATATTAAATAAAATTAACAATAACCCTTTTAAAAGTCAGACCAGTAGCAATGTATTTTAACTTCATTCATAGATGGCGTTAGGTATTATAACTGACGATATTTTTAGAGAGCGATAGTTATTCTGTGTTTGGCATGGAGACGTACAATGGAGCTGAAAAGGCAACATGCTGTCTTTGGTTTCCTGAAAAACGATCTGCTGTTCGTGTGCGACGAAATTTTGTTCCACAACTCAAGAAAAAAGCCCCGAAAAGAGATATTATTGTTTCATGGCATTTATCTGGAAACGCTATAGATTTTTGTAAAGCCCATCATCAAAGAATAAGCGCAAGGAGGTTAAATTTGCAACCGGATGGCACGCCATGTCACTACCATGGTCTCACCTCAAAGTGGAAGTACCAGTTTGGATTAGTCGTGGAGGTGTTATTCAGTGGCCACCATGATCACCAGATCTTTCAAGACTGTATTTCAGTGTATGGGGTTTTCTAAGAGATTAAGTGTGCATTCCGCCATTTCTTGCGTCTATTCCTGAACTAAAATTAAGAATCTGCTCTGCAATTAATTTGAACGACAGAAACTTGCTGACACATCTGTGGTAAAAACTGATTTACCGATGAGACATTTGCGGTGTAACGAAAGAAAGCCGCATAGAACATTTGTGATAATGATAAACTTGGATTGTTTCATTATCTTACAACAGTATGCACTCCAATTTTTTTTCAGTATATTTTTTTGAGACTCTAGGTAGACTCCTTGTGTGCCAACAAGTATAACACAAGGCTTACAAACGTAAGTCAATACTCAATCAATAGTGGTAGGAGGTTTCAAGTAGAGGGATACAGGCACAAATCGAAATCAAAAGGTAAAAAGAAACAAGAATGGATGCAAATACAATAAATACTGAACAAATACAAGATTGTTTACATGCAAAAACGGAGACAGTCAGTAATTAAAATTATACGATGGTGAAGGTTTAGAAACACATGTGTGATCAGAATAAGATTTTCAAAATACAAATGCATAAAGCATACATACACTCTCAAATACCTATATACATTTACACACAGACATATATATACATACGCAGTTGCAAATATACGTATATACATAAACGTACAGTAAATGTTATCAACACACGCCAAAAAAATTACAATCTAAATAATACGGAGGGAAATATTATTAATGTATGCACAAAACGATGTAAAAGAAGATTTACTCTGAACAAAGGCAGAGAAAGGAGGAGGCCACGCTATATTGTTATCTTGTAGGCAATTCATGAGAGTACGTCTTTCGGAAGAGAATTTAGTTCAAGCAAATATCAGATGCTTGACATCCTGGGCTGTGTCACTGGAGCAAGAACACTGGTCAATAGGCGACATACTGAAGCTTTTGAAATATTACTTGAAATAAATTATTCATTTTGCAGAACTAATTTGTAGACACCCTGTATAAAGATTTTAAAAAAAAACTTCTCTTTTTTCTTTGCGTGTGTTTTTTATACCTAACCAAAAACTTTTTAATGCCTTTTACCGACAATTCCATTTTCAGAGAATACCACTTAAGTATCAATTAACTCCTAAAGTTTCCAAAATCACATTTCTTTCAAACACAAAGAGTTAAGTGTTTAGTATAAAAAAAATATAATTAATATTAACAAACTGTCAACATATTTTTTACTCTTAGCCTAGCTGTATAATGGTAGCGAACTTGTGGCTGGAGTGTTATGAGTTTGAACTCCAGTGCCACTGAAGACTTGCCGTGTAGAGGAGGCAATGCACATAAAATCTATAGGGACGCATTGTTCTCCTGTGTGTGTGGTAGTTAGGAGAGATTGTGGTAGCTCAAGTGACGTCTTCATCACTTGATCGAGGTTCAAAATTACGAGGTCCGTTGCCCATAGCTCTCGTGTTGCCTTATAGAATGGTGTTAGTAAAAAGATATCTGTCTTTGATGTGAAAAAGCTCTTATTTTATAACTTTGTATTTATTTAAAAAATAAAGTTAAAATGTATTTAAACAAAATGAAACTTTTTTTACTAAGTATATTTTTAAAAAGTAATGAAGGAAAAAAATTAAGTCAACTCCTACTTAGGTCAAAAAATAAAAATTTATTTTAGTTACTTTTTATTAAATAGTTACAAATAATATAAATATGTATATACATATGATAGAATCGCAAGATTAAGTGACAAAATAGACAGCAAATTTCCTTGCAATTCCATTTTCCTTTCTATAAATGATGTTGGAATATTTTTTGCTTTTTACTTTATTCATTAACTAAATTTAATTATTCTAATAAAACAGTATAGTAAAAATGAAATCACATTCGCAGAAATTAAGCCATTCCAGGTGGGATTCGAACCCACGACCTTTGGATTAGAAGTCCAACGCACTAGCAAATGCGCTACAGGGACACAGCGAATGACTTTCCTTTCTTTTGTGCTGTTGGTCTGTTATTTTTATTTGTTACTATTAATTCATTCTTTATTTAATTAATAAATTAATATTTGAAGAAAACTGTATTAACATCAAGTGTCATCCACTACGTTCAAAAAAACACATTTAAACTTGAATGAATAAATAGAAACTATTTTATTAACGATTCAAAATTTGAACGATATATATAGTAAACTGGCGAATTATTTTGTAACGTGGCCGGTGTTGGTTCTTTACATGTAGATTCACCGAGGAGTATTTATGTTGGTTGTTTCAAGCTTCAAGGTTAGTTTTAAGTTTCTATGATTCATGGTCACAAATATATGAAATGTAATATAATTTAGCATAATTAATTCGTAAAGGTATGAACACAAATAGCAGAAGCAACAGGCAGTAGCGTCGAGGACATGTTTTTGGCGAGCAGACAAAGAACAAAGATAGAGAGCACACAGCGCTCTGGGTTTAATTACTGGCGGTGAAGGTCGTGTGATTCCTTTATAATAGGAGCCGTGATTGGTTGCAAATGGTGCGAGCAATTAAGTTAAGATTAAGATTATCACATTAGTCTTGTACCAAAGAAAATATTTCAAAGGAGTTAATTTAAAGAATGCTAGAGGGAGTCATTACAAATATATATAAGAAAAGAGTGAACTAATAGTAGGAATTGAAAAATAATGCTATTAGAAAGTGAATTAGGGTATCCGACTGGGTTTGGAGACAATTTTCTAAAATATGACTTAAAACTATTTAATGGTTGTTTTTTAAAAAAGTATGTCCATTACGCTACAGGGACGCAACGACCTATTTTAACTTCTATATATACTGTTGGGCTATTATTTTTGTTTGTTACTATTTATTCATTTTTAATTTAATTAATGAATTAATATTTGTAAAAACTATATTAATGTCAAGTGTCACCCACTACAAGTTTTAAATAAATGTATTTGAACTTGAAAGGATGAATAGAAAGTATTTTATTAACAATTGAAAATTTGAACAAGATATATATATATATATATATATATATGTGTGTGTGTGTGTGTGTGTGTTATTTTAACTCTCTAATTCTTTCTTTTAATTTTTAAATATAGTTCTTTGTTAATTTTTCTCCTTCTAACTTTTGTTGATTCCAATATGATATCGTTTGCTTAGTTTATTTACAATAAAACAATCTAGGTGGCGCCCCTATTTTTTGTTTCTGGTTTAACACTCCAATATTAACACATCATTTGGCGTGCGTGCTTGACAAAGGTACATGACATTTTTTTTTCTCTTATGGTTAGCATTCTTTCATGTAAGTTTTTGCATAATTTTTTTTAACAAAATTATTTTTATAGTCATCTTTTTGTGAGAAACCTTTTCTTTCATAATTTAATTTAGTTTTATTTCATTTTTCTGTCTGTTGCAAAATACACCTGTGTTAGTTTTAGGCCTAACATTCAATATGGCTCTGTTTTTTATTATGTCGAAAGTTTCTGCTGTACGGGGAAGGTGGATCCGTAAAGTATATTTAACACTAATTTGCTGGCCCTAATTCAGCAACAGCGTTAGAAATCAAAATAGGTCTCCATTTTAGTCCATTGACTCTTTTGTTTTCTTCCATTAAAGTTCTAACTGTTTCCTGCTATACATACGTTTATTTAAATCTTGTTCAATATACATATCCACCATTTTTTTATAGTTATGTGTCTTAAAATCTGTTTTTTTTTTTATCTTCTGGCTTTGTTAGTTGATAGTTTAGTCTTGTTCTGAGGAATGGACGAAATACAAGAGCATTTATCAAAGTTCAGACAAGACTTTTATTGATTGATCTTTCTTGAAATAAAACACACATACAGTACCATTAAAGTGGACGAGTATGTTAAAAATATTGAGTACACGCATACAGATCTGCAATAAATCATTTTTGAAAATTCAGCTTTTTAAATAGAATTTTTAAAAACTCTACAGTCGTTTGTAATCATTATATAGATGACGTTTTTGAAACTTCCTGAAAGATGTTTCAAATTCAGGCTATGTCTAGTGTGACGCATGTAAAAAATATTTTTACAATGAAAAAAAATTCTTTGAAGATTTTTTCTTTTTTTAAATGACTGAAAATATCTATTATTATTTTGGATAGTAGGTGTTCTTAAAACATTGAATATACTGTATGAGCTTTATCTTTTTTATAGGATGCTTTGAAAAATCTCATCCATCAAAATATGAAATTACTTTACTTGTTTTTATAAAACTTCTATGTTAAAAAGTCTGTGTTTGACTTTTTTTTAAAAAAATACATTTTAAAACGTTTTGCTTAGTAAAAAATGTATTTATCTTGTTCATAAAAGTGCGCTGTAAAAATAAATAAAAATTGAAATTTGTTGCTAATAACTTCATTTTATATTAATAATTATGGCTTAATTTGATATTTACAAGCATGGAAAAACATGTAATGATATTTTAGATCTGTCTCCGTACTTAAACATGTTCAGAGGAAAATCAAATAATAAATAAAATTCATAAATCTCATTCATTTTCGCGTGTCTAAAGTCTTTTCTACCAATTCTCTGAATGTGTGTACGTGGGAATATTCTCTTTTTTTTTCATTTAATTTTATTATAAACATTCATTTTTTTTCATATAAAATGTTTTCTTCTGGGAGCGAATAACCATGTAAATTTCTTAAGAAATATTGTACTTATTTATATGATCAAGAACGTCTTTCTTTTTTTTTGTTCTTTATCTAAAGGGCTACATTTTAACCTCCTCGTTCCCTTGTATCACATGTGATACTAAAGTTTCAAAATTTTTTGTGAAGGCTGAACAGCAAAAATAAATTTGGAACCGGTCCCATCACATAAAATACAAAGTGAAATACATCATATAATTTCCTCCTTTAGTCAACACATGGCAGTACCTGTCCATAATAACGATTTCTAGTAGCGTCTCTGAATCAAAACAACATGTGTGCACATCATCGAAGTATTTTTTTCCTTATCTATGTATACGTATTAAACTATTTTTAAAATATGCATTTTCTTTGTATATGTACACTTTACTAGTTAACAGCAAACAAAGAAATTTTTGGTGAAATATTAAAGCATAATGACTTGCGAAATTTGTTTGTATCACTTGTGATACAATGGGCCCGATCACTTATGAACATACTTTTTAAGTCAATTTTTTTAATCTTTAGTTATATTTTTTTGGGGATTTGAAGGTTGATAGAAGTATTTCTTGAGTTAAAATCTTTAGTAGAAGTGTTTGATTTTCCTTTTTACATATTTTTTATGATATTTTTTTATTTAATAAGTATTTTTCAATGAAATATTTGACACCAGATGAAATTTTAGAGCTCATGAATCTCGATGAAACTGATTTGAGTTCAATTTGATGAATGAGAAATACTCGCCTTAACAACTGTACAATGTTTTTCTATGCTTTACAACTACTAGAAATGGTTTCAAGGCATTTCTCACGGAAAAAAAATAATGTTATTTTAATAATACTACTAATATGTACCTAAAATGCCAATAAAACTTAATTTTCATGTTGAATTTATGAATTGAATGTATTGTGTCATTAAAGACTAAGATTAAGTTAATATTACTTCAGTCTTGCTTAATACTGAAAAAAATTCTGATTGTAGTGTCTTGTTCCTAAAGTATCACTATCACCCCCCCCCCCTCAGCTTCTATAAATTTAAAAAAAGTTACACTTTTCTGCATCAGAGTGTGATCAAAACAACTATTTAAGTACCTCTTACAAACTATCAAGCTCTTATTTTTGTCTCGAGTCTCGGTAGGTTAACAGCTAAGCCTTTGCAGTTATGGCAAGTTTCCAGTGAGAACTATTTCATTGGTGGCACCTTTTATCGGTTTTCTCAGACATTAAATCAGAAACATCAATAATAAAGATAACTTTTTAATAAATATATATATATACACTCACTTCCAAAAGTTAAGCACAGAGAGGAAAATGCTATTTTCCGAAGCCAATCAGAATTGAAGAGGATGCAATTCGCTGCAAGGTAGATGGAAATAAGCAAATATGTTAGGTAACAGCCAATCGGGCTTTCATGTCAAGAAATATGCAAAAAGGGCAGTCTTATAAGAAGTCAGCTTTATAAAGAGTTACAGAAATTGATTGTAAGTGCTGATAGAAGGTGTTTAAAACTTTCGTACAATTTCTTTTCAAGACATACGTGTTTCTACGATTTTCAGAAAACGAATGGAAGATTCTGTGCACTGGCGTGCTGTGGGGCGTATTGAAGCAGAACAGTCGATCACAGATGTTGCTCTTTTCTTCGGCGTTCATCATTCTGTAATTCCACGTTTATGGAAACAATTCCAAACCCCACAGACAGTTGTCCGAAGGCCCATAGTGGTCGCCCAAGGTTACAACGCCCGCGGAAGATCTATATATTGCTATTGTAGCCAAGCGGAATCGCCGAGCGACCTCCACACGTGTGACATCTATGGTTACAGCGTCCAATGTAAGGCTATATCTGCAGCTACTGAAAGGCGAAGATTACATATGAATGGACTATATGCTCGGGTATCTCGATTTGTGTTCCTCTATCCGTCAATCAAGAGGGCACGATTAAAGTGGTGCCGGAATATGGCAATTGGACTGTGTCTGACTGGGGCAATGTCATGTTTACTGATGAGTCAAGATTTTCTCTGGAGCCAGATGACAAGCGTATAAGAATATGGTGGGAACAAGGAACACGCAATCAGCTCCAAAACATCACTGAACATCACGCATTCCGAGGCGGAAGCATTATGTGTGGGCAGGGATTTCATTAGGATACCGCACCGACCTGCTTATCTTTAAACGGGTTCTGTGACGGCTGTCCGGTATCGAGAGAAGTCCTAGAACCCATTGTGAAATTGTACGCTGCAGCAGTGGCCCTACTTTTGTTTTAATGGACGATAACGCCCGTCCCATAGAGCTGATACCGCCGATTACTACCTGGAGAGTGAAGGGATTGCACGTATGGCATGGCCAGCATGCTCCATTGAAAATCATTGGAATGCTCTCGGCCGTGCTGTATCTTCACGTTTCCCACCTTCAGCCACTCTTAATGAGCTGGAAACTGCTCTACAAGAAGAATGGCGATTGCTTAGTTCTGCGGTGGTTGACCACCTAATTGAAAGCATGGTCAGAAGGTGTAAACTTTGCATACAAATGAGGGGGGGATCACATACCCTATTAATGTCCTTTTTTTCCATTGTATGCTGTTTATTTTCACTTTATACATAATTCTGTTTAAGTCTCCAGTATTACATTATCTGATAACTTACAAAATTTAATATTGTTTTCATTTCTGCATATAATTATTGATTTTGTTTTATGTATAAATATATATGCTACTTTCCTGCCAAATTTTGTGTCAATCAAAGCAGTATTTGTGGATTTTGTACATTTTACATCTACGTGCTTAACTTTTGGAAGTGTGTATATTATCGTTACATTCGGAAATACAATGCTTTACAAAGAAACAAAGTTTCTGTTGCATAAGCATTCAGACGCCCTAAGGCGGTTACAGTGACAAACTAGTTAGGGAATTCTTTTATCCACCCCCTAGTGGTGGCTTCCGCTACCAAATTTTTGACGTTTGAATTTATTCAGTTCAAGCCTTTGTCGAATGCTATATATTACAATGATTTAATTTTCGGAAAAATACCGGAGCCAATTTGATATTCAAGGAATTTTTTACATGCCACATAGTCATATGAAATGCGTGCCTGCGAAAATCTATCTACTTTATCCGGGATCGAACCCTTAACCTTGAGCTTACGAGAAGGGCACGCGACTTCCAAGTCACCGATCCGGCAAGATCATGAATGTATAACCAAGCAAAATACACAACAAAAACTTAAAGAAAATCAGAATGTATTATTGTCTATCAAGAGAAGGATCACTGAAGTTTGTTGCTTTGGTTGTCTCTAAATATTCTTCAGGAATGTTTAGACTTTATTATCTTCTATTCCCGCCAGCAAAATGGTTTGCGACTAAGGAAAGAATACTTTTTTAATAATGCTGAATATGTGTGTGTAAATGTAACCTTGGAGGCAAGTTTGGTTGCCAAATACTAAGTCACACCTAAATTTGCGACAAAATAGATTCCCCCAAGCAAATCTAGAAAAATCTAAGGAAATAATTCTTGAGAGATATTTCTAGAAATCTCTAGAATTTATTCCCATCCTATATAAAGACAATTCAGTGAAGCCGAGTGTAAAACAGCGAATGTGCGTTTCATTTACTTCGTGCACTATTGTGACTATAGTTTGAATATTAATGTTTGAATGAACATTGAATTTGTGCTATTAGGGATTTGTATTAATTGCTTCCTGTGAAAGGAACTGCATTGTATTTAGAACAAAGCTATATAGAATAAAAAATTTGGAGTAACTTCTTTCAACCAAGTAACAATTACGTTGTCTAAAGATTTTTAATATTGAATGAAAAATAAAGAAAGTAAAACTTTAATTCTATTTTAAAGTTTTAGATGTCAAATATTTATGTTTCTATCCAATGCTGGTTATCTTCATATTAAAAGAAAACACTTCCAAAACATAATCACGCTTTTTTAAGTCGTGTAAAATAAAGGCACAAATAATGAGCTTATTTTAACATTTATTACATTTTGCATACTCACTTATTTTATTATTTAATTTTCATTTGAAGTTTATAAAAACTATTGGAAAATATATGTGCTAGATCAATATAAATGATTTTTAAGAAATGAAAATTTGGTGTAATTTATATAATGTGCTCTAATATTGAAAATGTGGCAAATGAGTAACGTGGAACATATACTAATTAAGGCTTGCCAAATGCAGGAATACAAATTTATAATGTTAATAATTTCTAAATTATTGGTTGATCGGAACGTTCGTGATGTTTTGGTAGATGGCGTCAGGACAGTCTGAATGTACCAGAATGATTGAAAAAACAAAAGGCACGTATACATGTTCTTAAAAAACAATACTTCAGACATATGGAGAAAAATGTTTGATTGAAAAACGTTAATTATTCTTAATTTTATAGACCTTGAATACAGAAACAAACAAAAATTCATTTAAGTACTAAATGTCTTTTCTTGTACTGGAAAGATAGTGAAAATATATGCATAGCTTATGACGACGGTGCTGTAGCTGGAAAAACTGAACAGAAAAAATTTACTGGATTTAAAACTTGTGATTTCAACCTAAAGTTCAAGAACGCCCAGGTAGGCCCTACACACCAGATGAAGATTAAATTAAAATACTGAGGAGAAAATCATGGAAATATCAAAGCAAGAAACCATGACTATTTTACGAAGCTTGACTACATAAATCGTTTCACAGTATGCATTCCCAAGATTTAATGGAGAAAAATCTGATAAATTTCGCTTTATGAACATCCATCATAAAAAAAAGTAGAGACGAGGGGTAAAAAATGGATCAAATTTATAGTAATGTTGAATGGAAAGCCTTGGTGAAAGAAGAATGAACAACCCTTAGCCTCATCAAAAGTCGTTTTTATCCGAAGAAGGTCATACACTCTGGTGGGAATCCTGAATTGTAAGCTTTCACCAAACAACGAGACAACAAATTCAAAGAAAGATGTATCTCAATTAGACGGAGTAACGTCCAAAAATAGCCAATCATAATAAGGACTTGTTTTTTTTAGGTAGTGCAATTGTTATGATTTCAGGAAATCATTTGTCTTTGATAACTGGACAAAACTGTTGGTTGTCGATTGAGATCTCTTACCCAATCCACCATATTCACCAGACCTTGCGCCTTCTCATTTCAAGCTATTTTAACTCATTACAAAAAATTCCCTTAATGTAAAAAGTCTTAACTCTTTAGTTGAGATAAAAGATAATCGAGAAGAAATTTTTTGCTGAAAAACCTGAGATTCTTTGGAAGGATGGAATTTTCAAGTTGCCTGAAAGATGAAGAAAGAATGTAGACATATAGACATCTATATAATTTAAAAAATGCATG
>BMAO01019227.1:0-15375 GCA_019973975.1 Trichonephila clavata
TTTGTACAAGTATTTTGCAAAATAATTTCCGACAATTTCTAAGACTTCAGTATTGTATCTTTTGCCTTTTTCTACAACTTATTTATGCGAGATGACATTTTCGTCTTTAACAACCCTACAATGAAAGTATCGATCAAATCTAAAGAATATTGAGTTAGTACTTCGTCCTACATGACAACTATTATTCTAAGAATTACTCAAATAATTAAAAATAATCAAGCATATCCTTTCCTTAATCTTAATAGAGATACTTAAATCTTGATATGCTGTTGTTCATAAAAGGTGATGATCTCATAAGTAAACTCAGAATCATTACACTTAATAAACATATTACATAGTTTGAGTATAATATACCTGTAATTACATTATGTAATGCAATTTTTTATTTTGTTACTTAATTAAAATTTCTATAATGTTATATTCAATGTAAAAACTTATTTTCCAAATGTTTATTACTTCAAAATAATAATATACTATAAAAATATATATATAGGACTACCCAAGAGTGTGTAAATATTCGCAATGCTTATGGGGTCACATAAAAGTCTTGTAGAAAAAAAAATGGGACCGCCACCACACGAAAAGACTAATAATTCGTTTTAAAAATCTCTGACAGTCAATGAATGTTAATGTTAGCTAGATAGTTTTAGGATCAGTCACAACATGCTTAAAATATTCGTGAGAAACATTGTGATTCTCATAAAACATTTTAAGCAATTTTATTTTTTAAAAACCTTTTTATTGTTTAATAACAACTGTTATATTTACTGTGCCACCTCAACTGGCAAGATGCACGCCTGTCGTTGGCCGTAGCCTAGAACAACATTCAGGTGACAGTACGATTTAGCTCGGTTCCACCCCAATTTTGAGGGAAAAACCTTGGGTGAGGGTCAGAAGTCTCCAACCTGTCTTCCCTTTCCACCAACCTCACGAGAGTACTTGTGGCTCGACGGCTATTTAAAGTACCCCCATGACGCAAAGGCCCTACACATTTACAAACATCCATGTCTTCTCCGCGATTGAACCCAGGCCCTATGGCACAACTGTCAGCGTCGCCAACCACTTACCGGATGGGCGACCGGTTGGATTACTAAATCTCGGAATGGAACAAACACGCATACACAGCATATGCATACACATATTTATCTGCTCATAATAATCAATAATGTATTAAATTATCACATTAATTTAATTAAATGGAAAATTATAACAGAAGCAGAACAAGACAATACTAGTCAAATGGCCACTTAATACAATAACGGATTTAGGTCTTATGAACTAGTATGATTGTCGGCTTAAACATAATTTAAAAACATCCATCCCTGTATTTGCCTATACCACTAATGAAACGAAAGATAAAATAGTGTAAGTATAAGTTAGTTCCTAAAAATATACCCTAAGTAACACAATATTATATAATACTACTATGAAAAAAAAATCATTCTAACTCTGATACCATTTTTGCTGATTCTTATGTAAAATTACCTCCGAATACCACCACCATTTCGACACATTATTCGCCCCTCTTCTTGGGACACCCCACCTCCTCCTATTTTTTCATGGTTTGTTAATTTTATGGTCATGAATTTGATTTGGAGGGGGTGAGATATATATTAGAATGTATAATAATAGATTAATATACTATAAAACACAATATAAATGCAATTTATGTTATCTTCAACTGATGTTTGATTTCGTCTTGCACCCTAAAGTACATGATTCTCGTATCAATTACCATTATTCCAATTATATTTCGTGTAATATAGTTTCAGTAAAATAATACAATGGATAATTATGTTAAGCAGGGGATTTTAAGATTTAGAAAAAAAATGATGATTAAGATTAAAATTTGAGATCAATATCTAAGAAAAAAATTCCTATGATTTTATTAATTTAACAGAGACAAAATCTTAGTGTATAACACTAAAACAATATTCATATTAAAAATATTAGGGAAAATATTTTTTTAAATCACAATAACCAGTCTCTGTACCACAAATAATTATGAAGGTTTTCTTAGATAAGGCTCAGTTTTTCTTTTTATTCACAGTATGTTTCGAAATGGTATCCTACTTCAATTATTAAGCAATATAAGAATCGTGTTTTATCCTTTGCGGTACTCAAATCGTTTTTCTAAAAAAAAACTAATGTAAATTTAAAAATAAGAGGGAAAAAATTGATTAAAAAAACAATTATTTAAAAAGAAGTTTTTTGGATGATTTCTGAAGAAACCTCGGACATAAAAATTAATATTCAAGTAACAAAAAAAAATTAATGTTTTTTAAACCTTTTTTTCATCATTATATTTAAATTGACATCAGAAAAAAATAAAAAATGTACTTTCAATTACCTAAATCCCTTTTCTAAAAGACATTTTAAGAAAAATTGACAAAAAATATTGATTTTACGTAATTTAAATTTGAAGCTATCACAAAAAAAAAAATAAATAAATATCCATAATTGAGAAAGAAAGAAAAAATACAAATAAAGAAAAATATTGATTTAAACATATCAAGGAAGTAGTCTGACTACAAAAACCGGGAAAAAATCAATTTAAGTGAAAAGTATCTAAGTGTAAATCGTTACATTCCGTAACGATAAATCAAGTTCCGCTTAAGAAAATGAAAGGGGGAAAAAACTATAAATACACTTTAAACTTAAGTAGAAATACTTTCTAAGTAGAACTTGTACTTCCTTTTACTTTTAAAACTTCTTAACACTAATGTAACTTTAATCCATCCTTACTAAATTCTTGCTATCAGTAGTAGAACTAATTTCTGCAGACTTTTAGTGATATCTATTGAGGAATGATTTATCACTTTTTACCTTCCACAAATCGTATTATAGTGTAAATCCTTTATACATCGAAACCTTTTTCAAATATGAAAAAAAAAATCTAAAATCTGTATGATTTATTATGAAAGATACTCTCTCTTCTCTCTCTCTTGACTTATTGTTTATTTAAGAATGATTGATACAATGAAGACTAAACATTTTTAAGGAACTGGTTTCCGCTAAAAATGAGTCTTCCTTGTGAAGTAGAATCGACATACTTTGGAATACAGGGTTTTTATTCTGATTAATATCTTCTAAATTATTTCTAAATGTAATACTCTAAAATGTTTTATTTGGATATATATATACATTTTTGAATCGATTAAAATATAGTTAAAACTTCCTACAGTGAAAAAATTTAATTTATGAGAAAATGAAACATATATAAAGGAGAAACATACTCATCACAATATCTCTGGAACTATTAACCCTACAGACATGAAACTTAACTGGCATGTTTGTCTTGTTGAGTAGATATCCAACAAGAATGTGTTTTGCTAGAACCGGCCCCCAAAATCCTCGTTTTGAACTGTGGGATCTAGAGACTTGAAATTTGGCAAGTATGTTTGTTTTATTCAGTAGAGATCTGATAAGATTGGGTTTTGAGGAAATCGACCTCAAAGGAGAAATAATTAAACACTTAAGGTAATAATTACAATTTATAATTAAGGAAGGCACAATAAATTTGTGAAACAGTAAAATGACTCTTTACTTATATGGCGATTTTATGTAGAGAATTCCACTCTGTAGAGCAGGGGTGGACCGACTTTTCTAGGGTACGGGCTACTTTTAATTTTTTTCAAGGTGTTGCGGTCCACCCAGTAGCAGAGGCACAAAGAGGGGGAGGGTCCATGGGTCCGGACTCTCCTCCTTAGCCCATGGTTTTTTTTGAATCGATTATAATCCCATGTATATAGTACATAAAATTTAATTAAATATTTGTTATTAATAATTTTTTTATTAATTAATGCTAATTATTTATTCAATTTATTTCTTATTGTTCTTTGTTCCCAACAATCTACAAAATGAAAAAAAAATGTTTGGCAGAGTGTGGGGAAGAATATGAAAGGAGGTAACATACGACTCTGGATTGGTGGACGCGGTAGCCAAGTGGTCTAGGCATCGGATAGTGGCTAGCATGCCATGAGTTCGATCCCAGTACCACAGAAGACCCACCGTATAGGAGAGCGATGCACGTTAAATCTGGCGAGAGCTCAAACGTCCTCCCGTTGGTGTGGTGTGGTAGTTAGGAGAGGGGGGTGCCAGCTCAGGTGTCGTCCGCGTCACTTGACCATGGTTCAAAATTACGCGGACCGTCCCCAAAAGCCCTCGTGTATAGCTGAACAGTGCGACTTTAATATTCACTCACTCACTCACTCACCCGAGCCCCCTTTGAAAAATTCACGAGTGCGCCCACTGCGCGGGGTCGTAGTTGTGGTGAGGAAAGGAAACGTCAACACACAATATTTACTATGACTTAATAATAAATATGGAACAAGTACATACCTACGTAAATAAAATGAAAAACTCAATTTTGAAACCGCGTTTATATAAAGCAAAACACAAAATACAAACATAATAATAATAGCCACAAATATAATAATATTTAATGATGCATTTAATCACAAACAATTCAAAATAGATTTAAATATAAAACATTTTCATCTAAAGTTAGTTATCGTAATTATAGTCGGAGAACTTAGTCTGCGTATTGTCAGCCAATCTTGAATATTTCCTTATTCAATTACTAACGGTTAATCTTCAGGCGGTCACTCTGAATTGTCTTGGCGGTCAACCGGTCGATCGCGATCGACGTAATGCTTACCCCGGCTGTAGAGAGTTGTAACATTCATACAATGACAAATGATTTCTTTTTTTCCCTTCTAATTTTGCGAGGCATGATTGGATATCAAACAAATTTCTTTAAAAAATAATTGATTGCTTTTTATCTCTCGGTCGCATAAAATTGAATACATATCGAATCAATTAGCAGATGTCTGCAGTCTCTTTTGAGACCAAGACCGTGCTGATGCTGATAAATGAATTTTATTTAGCTCATTTTAATTAATTGATACTCCAAAGGCATGATTTTCTTTTACTTATTCAAATTTAACTTTCTAAATAAAACATGAAATGTTTTATGTTGCTGCCTTTAATTCCGTAATATATTGAGTTGTAACAGAAATTAATTCTTTTATAAAGTTGCAGTAAAGGTTTACAGTTGATTTTTTTACAAAGTATTCAGTAAAATATACTAATATTAAACGAATATATGACAATATGTTAAGGTAAAAAATTTAGTAAGATTAATTATTTGTAGAAAATATTTCCATCGTGAAAGGAATTCATTCTACACAATTAAGCAAGGCAATAGTGAGGTAAAATCTTCTCCGTACTGGACAGTTTAAAATATATATTAAGCATCGGCTTCCCTTAAAATTGTGTTTACTAAAAATTTTGAAACAATGCTTTGATCAAAATAAATTCATTCCCCATGAGAAAAAACATCAGAGGATCTCAGATGAAAACAAATTTAAACACCAAATTATTATTTTTTTAATTATTTTTTATTTTATCATTATTTTATGCTGAGGGAAGGAATTTATTTTTTCGTAAGTTTTTTCATATATATGATCTTAAAAACCATTACATTTATATTTCTGAATATGTAGTGTTTTATCAAAATAGCATTCACTTGTAAAATAAGCGTATGAAAAAAACATAAGCGTATGAACTAGAGTATGAAAAAAGAAATAAGTGTATGAAGAAGCGAATGAAAAACATTCAGACATTTGAAAATACATTCTAGAATAATTTATATCCATTATACGTCTTTAAAAAGGAGTATAAAAATCATCTGTGTAATGCATTCTTTCTTGGAGGATGAATATCTTTTATTTATAAATTTGGGTCTACAATTTAGTTTATTAGCATATTTTGGAATAAAGCATAAACATTTAATTTTTTTTCCACCTAAGTATAAGATCTATAAAATCATCTCAGAAATATATTTTTGTAAGGTATTTGACTACGTTCGGAACGTGGTTTTAAAAAAAAGGGTATAAATTAATAATTATTTTCATATTTATATTACCTAATTAGAATATAAATAAAAAAACTGTTTAAAAATATTATTAAAAGAAAAAATTATTTAAATACAATTTCATGGTAAAAAAATTAAGACAGAACGACAAATTTGCAAAACATTCTCCTTTTATGGAAAATAGTTCTATAATAACAGTTTGCATATATATAGCTAAAAATTTTATGCAGGGCCTAAACTAGGATTTGTGAAATATATTATTTAGAAGTGGATTTATTCACATTTTAACACATCAGAATACAGAAATTTTTTAAAAAAAGCATCGGTTATAACTTCAGTCGATCGTAACTCTGAAAGTAATGTGAATTTTTCAAAAATCTTAAATCATTCAGGCTTTGTAGAGAAGTATTATTTATACATAAGGCTAAATATTTTTATTACAGAAGCATTTTCCACAAAAGGAGAATTTTTCGAAAATATGTTATTCTCTTTTCATTTTTTGCCATAAAATAGCATTTAAGTATTTTTTGTTGTAGTAATATTCTAAAGACAATTTTATATATTTAATGTAATTCAGGTAACACTAAATATCAGAAAATGTATTCATTTATCCACATATTCAAAATCATGGTTCTGTTTGTAGTCGGGAATACTTTTTAAATAAAAATTAAACTATGTATTTATTTTATCAAAGCTATAAATTTATTGTAAAGAGTTTTGTTTAACGTATTCATGTCGCTCTATGTTCAGTTCTAAATTTTAATATTCTATTCATATTTTTCTAGGGTCGTTTAAACCTCCCCGGCGCCCTAGGCACATCAAATTGTCACACCCTACCCACACTATTTGTAGAGCATCCCCCTCTTTCAGTGCTTACCTTGCTAGTTTTAGCTCGGTAGAGATTTTCCCTTAAACTTTTCCCTTACTTTGTTTTTGCTGTTTGGAGAGTCTTTCCATTATCCACCCCCTATTTATCCGACGTGTCCTGGACTGGCAACTGTAAGAAAAGTATAGGGGCATGGTTTGGCCTCTCATGTTCATTTCTTACCTTACGACATCACAGACCACCCACCCACCTTTTTGTATATTAGTACAGTAAACTAATGAAATCGTTTGCAATTATGGTATAGAGTATACATTATTGAATGAACTGTTTTTTCAACTTGTTAATTATCCCCTTTCCATCGTTTATCGCTTTACTAGTTTTTACTTTTAGAAATCTTTGTTGTACCACTGTCATTGTACTGGTATATCTAAGGTGTTCTTCGAGCATTGATCATAGCAAAATTATTAATAACATCATTCTATTTAATTTCCATTGCAATATCATTTTGAGTGCATTACAACATCAAACTGCCAAGCTTTCCATTTTTCATAGTAAATCTCATTTCAATTTTTACTCTCTTAAGGTATTCGATTACCCTAAAGTTGTGAGTTTTACCAAAAACTAACACACAATTTTTTTTATAATTTTATTTTATAGGCCATATTATTAGCTTTATAAAAATACCAAGTTTATTATTTTCCGTTCACTAGAACAAAAACTACAAGCTTTTTAGTAAAAGCAGATGCCTTTACTTTAAGCAAGATGTCATACTTTAAAACGCATTTTACTCGAAATGTGTTCTTTTGAAAATGCTCAAACGGGACCAGCGATTGCTCAAAAAGTTTTGAAAATAATTAACTGAAAATTTTATGTATGTTCTATATAAAAGTAAAAGTGTTTTAGCCTTTAGATTTATCAATCACTGTTTTATTACAAAATTTACAGTCCCTTATGTGAATATAATCACATTTTTTTTTGCATTTTTATATAATAACTAAGATAAAATGCTCTAGTTTTTGGTAAAAATTAAAATATCTCTTATCTTGAAGGTCATTTCAAAAATAAATAACATAGCAATACAGCAGAATTGAAAAATTGCAAAATTTGTTCATAAAACTTTGGTACAAAATGGACCGCGTTTATATTATTTTTTTAAAAATTTTACCAATTTTTTCCCATTTTAATAATAATAATTTCTTTTTCTCTGCTTAATTTTATCATGTTTTTATTAAAATGTACTAAACAAATCTAAAAACAACAACAACAAAAAAAAAATAGTAGTCGGAAACCTTAAGGGCAGAAATTCTTCTCATGATTCGCTAGACCGTGGTAATTTCGCTTTAAATTTATTTATTTTTCTTTTTACGCCCACCACTCTTTTGCGACCTTGGCACGTACACTGGTGGCCAAAAGTTAAGCATAAATCATAAAATGCGAAAAACATGGAGTAAATATTCGTAAAATTATTCCAAATTTCTTGCGGATATTAATTGGGTGAAGAAGAAACATTGAGTTTATGCAAAACTTTTCAGTCGACTACGTCCTGCGCGAAACACCGGCGCATGTCGGAACGCGGAGAAACCGATTCAAGCAGTTTAGACACGTTTCATGCTACTGCTGTGCGAAGGAACGTTGTTAACCATCAAACAAGGTGAATGATGGCACAAAGACGCCAATTGGACATGTTTACGAAAGGAAGAATCGTTGGAATGCTGGAATCCTCACGATCACAAACCGAAGTGTCTAGAATTCTGAATGTGGACCAGTCTGTGATCTCAAGACTGTGGCAGAGGTTTCAAAGAACGGGAGATGTTTCCCGACAACCAGTATCAGGTCGACCAAGAGTCACAGCCGCTCGCCAAAACCGATATCTGGTAATAAGTGCGCGAAGTCAGAGGGGCAGTACTGCCAGAGCACAGGGTTCGGCGCTCACAGTCGCTACAGGAATACAAATTTCGAGACTAACTGTTTACAGGAGACTCAATCATGCTGGCATGTATGTCAGAAGACCAGCAGTTTGTATTCCCCTCACGTCTGCGCATAAACGAGCTCGTTTGAACTGGAGTTTTAAACATCAACATTGGAGTGTGGGCCAATGTGATGTTCAGTGACGAGTCCCGGTTTAGTCTGAGTAGTGATTCTCGGCGGGTAACGATATGGAGAGAAGGTGGAACACGTTTTGAACCAAGCAACATAACGGAAAGACATCATTTTCCAACAAGGGGGTAATGGTATGGGCAGGCATCATGATGGACGGCCGCACAGTCTCCATTTCTTTGACACAGGGTCTGTGACTGCTCAAAGATACAGAGACGAAGTTCTTGAGCCTTATGTTCGCTTGTTTCGAGGTGTTGTCGGTCCTGACTTTATATTCATGGATGATAATGTGCCATGTCACCGAGCGGTGCTGATTGATGACTTGCTTGAAACGGAAAACATCCAGCGCATGTCGTGGCCTGCGAACTCCCCTGATTTAAATCTTATCGAGCATGTATGGGATATGCTTGGGAGACAAATTGCAGCCCTTTCGCACTCACCAAGCTGCGTTCCATCTCTGAAGAGAGCCGTCCAAGAAGCTTGGAACCGTTTGAGCCCACAACTCATTCATCATCTCATATTAAGTATGGTAAATCGCTGTGCAGCGTGCCTGGCTGTCAGAGGTGACCACACGCCTTATTAACTGCAGCATCAGTATTTTATTTAATATTTTCTTTCATTTTTTTCTTTAAAGTGTGAATCCTTGCTATGCTCAGTTTTCTTTGGAACTGCTACTTTGGATAATAAAATTAATTATTATTATTCTTTTGATTTGCTTCCTTATTTTATAACCATTTTACACTCGCATTTCACGCTTCCCGCAATTCTGATATACAGTTACTTCTTTATTCACATAATTATCAATTATGCTTAACTTTCGGACACTAGTGTACCTAGTGTGCCTAAGCGAAAAACTGGCCTTTTATTTTCCGCCAAATTATTTATAGTAGAAATAGTTTCGTAATATCAATTGCAGTTAATATTGAATAGAATTTAACGGATTTTCCAAGAGCGTTACTGATTTTGAATTCCATGAAATATTCCTGATGAAATTTTATACAGCATATTTCGAGTGCAATAACGTCTTTAATGATTTGAAAGAAAAAGGAAATAATATCATTGCTTTTGATTGCAGTATAGTAATAAAAACGACAATTATGTTGTAAGAAAAAAGCTTCTTCTCCATGAATCTGTCAAAATATTTTACAACATTTCTGTAAGATAAATATCGTAAAAACTTTTAACAATTAAAGGAATACATAAAATTGAATCCAAAATAATTAATTATTAATCCAGTAACCAGAAAATTAAACTTAGCTAGAAAAAATAAATATTTGATTTGCGATTTTCTCTTTCCATAGAATAGATTGGGACATACTTTCAAATTAATATCTATGCGGGTTGCAATTATTTTAGGTCATTAATTTTATAAGAGAAGTATTTTTTTCTTCTTTTTCTTACTGAGAATCCAAATGTATTTCCCGAAGTTTTTTTTTTAACGAAATTCCGAAAACTTGTTAAGTGGATAGTTTTTTTTTTAAAAAAGGATTTTTATTTATGTACCGTATGTTTCCGTGTATATGCCGGAGAATTTGTGGATTTTTTTTAAAGTTAAACTAAAGGGGACGAGCTAATATACAGATCCACTAATATATATATATATATATATAACGTAGTTTAGGAAATTCATTTTTTTTTTACATTTTTCATTAGTTATGCTCTTACGATTTTAATCTCTTCGCTGGCTGTGTGTATAGATGGGAAATATTTTTTTAAAAGAAAGAAAAAAAAGTATCATAAATTCTTCAAATATGTGTCTGAATCCGAATTTCATAATAGCTCGCAAAATGCACTATCTGAGTGCAGTTGATCATTATGCTGCATGTTTTCCTAGACATGGAGCATAGGTCAACGATTACGTGCCATATACAAATTTCTACTTTAGCTCATTTTCAAGAAACAAAAGAAGAAAAACGGCGTAGAAAGTCTGACTTGCACAATGTTCAAGATAACAAAATATTGGGAAAATGTATTAGCTACTGACATGACTATCAGAAATAAAGCTATTGATGTTGATGCTTGGGGTTTTACTTTGAGGCTTTTAGATTTGAAAATAATCCATTTTCTTCATTTTTAAAAATTACTGTGAAATGTATTTTATTTCTTTTTGGCTTACATACAGGTTTTGAGTTTTGGGTGAATTTTTGAATAAAAAACGCTCCCTGGCATATACATGGATTGGGTTACATTCGAAAACATACGGCACATATATAAGTCGATGATCCTGGATGCTTTCTTCCTCGGTAATACCAAAAAAAAAAGGGGAATATTGACCATGCACCAGCCATGTGGATCTCTTTTGGAGTTTTTGACAGACTTCTTTGCAATAACAATTTCCACAACAATATATTTCATTATGTTTCAAAGTGCTTTCTACATCGATGAATTTATATACCCATAGTAGTTGGAAGCTTATGGTCGTGAATTCGTAGATGGCGTTGTTCTGTTGATTTGTATGTTCCTGCCCTCATGCCACTAAACTGTAAATGAGTCATTGTTCGTTAAATCAGTTACAGTTTGAAATTTTGCATTGCCGTGGTTTAAGTATTTGGTGTGTGCACGGTTAACTCAAGTGTTGTATCGTCATTTTGTGACCGGTTCTATCTGCGGTCCTTCAAGTAATCCTCTTGGGGAAATTATTCCTTAGCTGAGGTTTGAGTTTAAAACCGTCATCCTTAGAGGTGACTTAATTTTATGCTAATATAAATGCTATTTAACCAAATGCAAAGAAAGTGTTACAGTTAATCGTGGATCGTTGATTGTGATTTGTGAGTAGATAGTCGTTAATCATTGGTAGTGAGTTGTTCGTACTCCAGTTATCTTTTGAGCTATAATTGCCGTTCGGAGAAGTGGAAATATTCGAGAAGCTGATTTGAAAAGGACTGTAGAAATTTTGGAAACAGCTGACAAGTGATTTACAAGCGGATCAAGAGAGAAGTGTACTTTAGGTAATCTTATCAGTTAGATTAAGCAATTAATTAGGATTGCTCCCAAGGTTATGAAACTTTAAATAATCATAAATTGATTAGTCTAAAATAAAAGTAATTGTCTTGATAACCCTGTCTGCTTCTTTAATAATCCAAACCACTTCTACAAACTACGAGTTGCAAACATTTTACAATGGCTTAAAATAAGAAGATTCATCGCCAGTAGGCATCGGTGTTGCTTCAAGCGTGACATTAACTTAACTCAGGGGTGTGACAACCTTGAAGCCAAGGCCTTCTGTGCCCAACTCAGTATACGTGACCTTGGTCCTGAGGTGCATGATCAGATGTTCCTGTCAGGTGGTCAGTCTGACGAAGTGTGACATTAATAGACATAAATTAGACTTCATAATTTTTAGTTTCGTGAATTTAGATTGAAACAGCTTAATCTTACATTTTTATGTTTTACGTCAGCTTTTCTAAAACTGTGGGTCGCGCCCCCCAGGGGGCGTGACAACTCTACGAAGAGAGCTCGAGCATATTAAAAATTGAAACAAAATATTATTTTTTAAAAACATATTAATTTATTGAAAGTAAACAAACAAAATACACTCTGACATAATAAGAAATAAAATACACCTTTACACAAATATAAAAGATAAATGTATCAGTAATGCGCATTGTATTTTACAATTAATTTAGCAATACTAAGTTAAAAAAAAATTTAATAATTACTTGCCTAATGACCTGATGGTCAATGGCCAAGCATTTGATAAATAAAGTTTAATAATACCATTGGCCCCATGGGCGAGTCATATATAAAATTCTATGCAATTATTAACTAGTTTCTTAGTAATTTTATAGTTTATAATGAATCCCTTAACTGTCGATTAAAAGATACGTGATTCTCTCCCCAATGCCACCGTTTTCCACGCAGGTGGGCGTATGTGATGTGTTGGGGAGATAGAAGAAAAGGAATAAATAAGCAAATCCTTCGCAAACACTGTCAATAACTTTTTATTGCATTCTAAAGCCTTCAGAATAATTTAATGAATAGCAGTGAATAGAAAAGATCGTAGTGAAAGACGTATATATGTATGTAATTCCAGAGCAATTTATACTTTGGCTGAGCGAGACGTTTACATACGCCAGTAGCACTCAAGAGGAAAAAGTCGTATTGCAGCTTTAGTGTCAAAGTAATACTGAATTCAATTCTTTGTTATTGTATGGAGAGGAGGTGTGATAAAATTATAATGGAGTAATGGGCTACAAATATTGAAAGTTTGAGAAATACACTTTTACGTAAATAATTATTTCACTTTTTTGAAACCTGTTACTCATTTTGTTTTACCTTTTAAGAGGAAAACCTAGTAACATTGTTAAGTTAATAAAACATTTTTTACTTCTTAATGCAGCGCTTCTCAAACTTTCCATATTTGCGACCCAATTTTCAGTCATAATTTTCATCGCACCCCTCATACATGTATTAATGCATTCATAGTGTATTAAATACAATATAATGAACTTCGACATTAAAGCTACAATGCGACTTTAATATTATAAAATACACATATTATCAATATATGCATTATATTTTATATATGACAAGCCCCTGGAAGTTACTGGTAATTACAAAACTTGCTTTTAATTTAGTATTGATAAATCAATAATTAAATACTATTCGCCGCACTGATACATTTATAAGTACCTGATATCAGTGTGAATATGTATTTTATTTTTTATCTTGTCAGAATGTATTTAATGTATTACTTCTTTCGGTAAAATAATAATTATTTATATATCTTTTATTTTGAACTTTTCGATATGCTCGCGCCCCTACGTAGGGTTATTATGTGCCCCACAATTTGAGAAACCTTCTTTAATGCCTTTTTGAGATTGTTTCGTTTTTTTACAAACCTCTAACTACTCCAGTGATTTAAAAAAGACAGAAATCATGTATATTATAAGACGTGCAGTATGTGTTCATAGGAGTATATTTAATTATGCAGTACATTTAATTAGGGTCTTCATTAATATATTATACTCACCTAGATGAAAAACAAGAAAGCAATTTCATTGAAATATAAGTAATTTGAACTCCATTGGGAGTAATGGCACTATCGATGTTATGATATGATATCCTTACAAGTCTGAAACACATTACAAATACCTATCCTGAGCCTTTAATACAAAATTTCTCAAACTGTGGGGCGCACCCCTTTGGGGACGTAGTAATCCTACGATGGGAAATACAAGCATAACGAAAATTGGAAAATAAAAAAAAATATTTAAAAAAAAAACAATTAATTTACTGAAAAGAATCAAAACAAAATACATTCTGACACATTTACGCTCATATAATATACTCATAAATGTATCAGTACTACACAATGTGTTTGATAATTAATTTAGCAATACTAAGTAAGAAAAGGTTAATAATCACAAGTGACGTCCATAAGTTTGTCATATACAAAATTATGTACAAAATTTAATACTTATCTTGATAATTTGTGCGGTTTATAATTAAAGTCGTACTCTAGCTTAGCGACTTAAAACATTATTATTGCATTCAATACATTGTTATTGTACGGAGGGAGGCGCGATGAAAATTGAAAATTGAGTCGCAAATATTGAAAGTTTGAAAAACATTGCTTTAATATCGTATATTCCGTACTCCAACATCAAAAAGATTGAATTAAATATTATGTTGTTTTGAATGGAAAATATGTAATTCAATAATATCATATAATTAGTTTCGGCAGCAAATATTTGAACAGAGCAGACTGATATCGATTTCATTGTTCAAGTGTATATAGAAATTATAATTGTAAATTCTAAGCGAAAAATTAAAAAGGAGTAATTTTTTATGGATGACGGAGATATAATGATCACAAGCCAGTGAAAAAAAACGTTGTGTTAACTGCCAATTAAAAGTTACACTATTCGATTCCCAGTTCTACCGTTTTCCACATAAGCTTGCGTACGCGGTATATTGTGAGAAAAAGAAAAGGCAAAAATAAGCACATTTTTCTCTGAAATAAGTAAATCCTTCGCAAACACTGTCTAGGTCATTTTATTGCTTTCTAAAGCCTTCGGAATCGTTTTACTGATATCAGCGAAAAGTAAAGCATCGTATTTTGGAAAGACTGATACATTTATCCTGGGCACTTAATGCACTGGTTGAGCAAGACGTATATATACGCCGGTGAAAGTTATGAGGTCAAGTATTCTTAAGGTAAATTTAAGAATTACAGGCAACAGTAACCCCTTCCGTTAAAATTGATCAAGAACTAATGTCTCTTACACTAGAATGGTTCGCAATTATATGTATATATAATATATGAATCTTTACATACCAGTGTGGAAAAGGTATTCCATCGTACGGAGATTAGGAGAAAATAAATGGAAACAAATATTTCTCAAAATTTATTATTGCCAAACAGGGGTTAGTATTCGAATAAATGGAATGAATGAGTGAATATTAACGTCTCAGTATTTAGATACACGAGGGATTTTGGCGACGGACAACGTAATTTTGAAACATGGTCAAGTGAGGAGGCCAACACTTGGCTGGCACCCTCCTCTCTTAACTACCACACCACATCAACGGGAGGACGTTTGAGAATTAACGTGCAGCGCTCCCCTACACG
>BMAO01019228.1:0-53035 GCA_019973975.1 Trichonephila clavata
TCATTATGGGCTTTAACCCAAAAATGTAAACATTTAGGTAAATAAGAAGTTTATTTTTAATTAAATTTAAATAATATTTGTTTGTCAAACTTTGAAGGAGGGAAATTAAGGATATACTGTCTGTACAAATATGAATTCTAACTTTATGAGCTACTGTCCAATAGACAGAGAATCTATATTGGCTATTGGCCCATATTGTTCTATTGAATATGTGAGACATGTTGGGAAAATATATCAAAAGACGATAGTCAGTTTGGATTGTTTTGCTGTGCATTTTGAATCAAGATGAGTTAATTATCGCAAAAAAGAAATTATTTATCAAAACAATAGTGAATATATATGGGAACAAAATCTTAAGTTGTATTTTCCAGTATTCAAACACCCCTTCATCTTTTAAAAAAATATGCGCCATTTTTTCATCTATTTTGTAAACCAAATAGCGTTCTAGAGTTATATCTGTGTGAAGATGGTTAAAATAAAATATAGTTTATATGGTTCTAATTAACAATTTTGGTAATTCGTCTTTGGCCACTTACAAATGAAGTTGCCCAATAATTTTAAGGGTTACTAAAAACATATCGTAAAACTTAACCAAAATAATGTTTGCCATAATAAGAACGTTATTGAGAGTCAAAAAAAATTGTTAAATTTAGCATAAGCATCATATTTATTTTAACCAACGAGAACTTTTGAACAGTGGTTAGAATTTCGTTCAGGTGACGAGGATGGTTCCTGAAAAGGTACTTTACAGTACACCATAGAGGATGGGTGACAAGTACACATTTAGTACACAGCAATGGATTATAAATGTGATATTTGTAACGCATTAGAATTTTAAGCGCTGTATAACGCCCGCTATATATTTCCCAAAATGGAATGCAGATGTCGCTACGCTATGGGCACATTTGTAACAATGGTGTGAACTTAAGACCAACTGCTTTCTCTTTCAGATAGAGCCCAAATACCAACGAGTTAAGTTCACCCACCTCGTCTCAAACCCTAGACAGCATGTAACTAAAATTTACTTTAATTTGTTCCTATAAATCAGTGGTCTTCAAACTGTTTTCCAGGAAACCCTTGGGTTCCACGAGGCATAATCCACAGGGGATCAACGAGTTACTGAAAAAAACCGAAAAGAAAATTATAAATGAGTATACAAAATGGTTACACGTTCTCTATCAAGTTTGAATAACACTAGTACCTAAAGCTCTCTCATCCCAGTCATTTAGATTGAAAATTTTATTTATATATAATAACTTTATATTTTATAATATAATAAAAGAATATTAAAACGTTCTTTTTTATGTATATTATCTACCAAATTGTAAATTTTCTATTGTTTACCATCCCGAGTACCAGAAAATAATTTAGTACTCGTTAGTGGTATGTTTTTCAAAACTAAAAAGAACTAATGAAAAATGCATCCTTTTTTTATTTGCGGAAAAAAAATGCCTGTAATGAAGGAGAGGAAACAACTTATAGATTTATCAAGAGATTGGACGTTAAAATTTGAATTTTACCAAGAACAGCTCTTAAATTTTAGATTATAAATTCGTGCAAAATATTCACATACAGCTATAAACACTTTAAAACCAATCAGAATAAGGTATTTAAGTGAAAAATATCTCTCAACGTATGTGGAAACAAAAAGAAAAGGTAAAAACAAATTAGGCACAAACTTTCAATTGACCTAGAATTCGATAGTTCCTAAATGTTATCCATTGATATGTGACCCCGAAGCACAAATTAATATTAATGGTAAATGGTATATATAATTTTTAAAAACAAATACAATAATTTTACAATACATAAATTACCTATAACATGTCGATCTACTTTAAATATTATTTTAAGATGTATTTTTCTAAGTGTGGAATAGGTTCCCCGAAAACAACCCATAGTTCTACGGGTTTCTTGAGTCAAAATTTTGAAGACCACTGCTCTAAATGTTTAATTGTATTTGCTTGTAATTTTTGTATAACCGTCCTTTCGTAATTGTGATATTTTAGATTATTAAATGCATTATTTTTCCCTCGAAATTTCGTTCATTACTTTCAACCCAGTAATAACATAAGTTACCGTTACAGCACTAGGTTCATCTTGTTTATGACTGACCACCAAAATGACTGTGACGCAATCCGCACCGCCCACGTCACGAGCTGGAGATTTAATTAAAGTTATTATAGGTGTAAGTACGGATACTGATGGAAGTTGAAAACAGAAAGTGTCATTGATGCTAAAATGATGTTAAAAATTCGAAAAGAGTAAATCCACGTCATTTTGACCTCTGATCAAAGTAAAAGGAAAATATGTAAATTACAAGCAGTATTTTTCACAGACAGGACGTCTATTTAACTAAAACTTCTTTTTATAAATAATAGAAAAATATTGCATATGTAACCCTCATATCACCCAGTTTTTTCACGTGAAAAAAGAAACAGAGCCAGCATAGAAAAAGGCAGCAAAGATTCCCAAAATTTAGGAAATTTACAGTTGTATGTAAGTACTTAGGAGGAATATACAAGTATTTATCAAAGCAGTCTTCGTCAAAAGTGTTACATAATAATATATATTAAATTATGTTTCCTTTGCCCAGAAAATTAAATGTTTCTTAAAAATGCATTTTTTTTTCAATTTCTATCAGACATAATTCAAGGTTATGAATCAATTAACAAAAAGGAAAAACATTTTTTCTTTTCTGTAAATAGATTTAATTATATGCACCAGGGAACACAACATTTTTATACTTTTAATATGAAATCGTAAATAACAAAGTTTGTAACTAGTTATAATAATTCCACAAACAAAATTAATTTAAAATTTAAAAAAAAATGTTTTTTTTTTATTTGTTAGATATGTTTAAATGAAATATTTATAATTATAAAACGCTGGAACTTGAAAGGTGTCCATGTACATTTCATGTACGGGAATTTCCAAGTACTTTCGTTCCATGTACAGGAATTTCCCTAATTTCAGATTTTTACTCTTAAAAACTTTGAATGCTTCGCGGGAATTTATCTAGTTTTCAAATCGTATTATGAAAACGAGTTCTGGGATGTTTTGTTCTATCAGGGTTTTCCCCAGTTTTGGAATCATGCTTGTAGAAATATAAAATGAAACAAGTTTTTACTTTAGTTTTACTCAGTCGTATTAATCTTAACCGTTTTATGAAATAAATCATCATAATGGTCACGTCTTCCTGTGCCATTTTCGAATGATTATACAGAAATTTTTATCTTTTTGAAATAATAAGTAATTACTTCACATAAGGCTTTTGATTGTTGAAATGGAATTTATTTTCTTTAAAAAAGCTTATTTTCGTACTTATTTTTTGCTCTCTAGAGATGATTCTCCATATCTTTAATTCTTTTATCCATAAGAAAAGAACATCAAAATACACTTTATAACATCTTGTGTGGGGGATTGCAATACAGGTTTGAAGTGTTCAAATGAAGACACTCTCCAGGTAGGTCAAGGACCCCCTTATTTTTGGGTGGACAACAGAACGAACTCAATACATCAGAGGAATACGTAGAAGGGATGTTTCACAAAACACGAACATATTCGTTCAACAATAAGACGAAACCTAATACTGAGGGCGGAACAGACATTTTAACAAGTTACATGGTAATCTTCATGGTTACAAGTAATATTAACGGTTACAGTTATAAGCTGCTTTACAACTTTTAAATCATCCAAGTAATGCATTGTAGGAAACACTTCCATTCTCCACCAAAAATTAATTGGAAAAAGCTTCCGTAAAACTGAAAAAGAGAATTTTCGTTATATTTTTTTACATAAGATAATATTTATTTCGATAGCTCTTACACTTAAGTGGACTCAAGAGTCTCTAACACATCTTGTTCATGACACAATCACGACACAGTTTTCTTGTGGACTAGCGTTTATTAATTACTCATAACTTCTTCATACACATCTCAATAGATGCGCATGCGCAGTTGGGCTTGCGCAAACAGATAAATTTACATCTACTAACCATCATTGACGCAGAAAATAAGAGGAATACTTAAATCATTTCATAACTTCCAGTAAAATGAAATAGATTTTATATGGATGGGGAAAAAGGTAAGTATATTCAACTAGAGCAGGTATATACTCGATCTTCGCTCGGGGGTATTGAAAAGTACAATAATCGAGGCCAAAGGTATTATTTAATATTTTGAATAATTTTAAGTAAAATGCAAATTAAACTCTAAAGAAAGAATGATTTAGGAGATAAAAGAAAGAATGATTTAGGAGAAAATAAATAAATAATCTTGAATTATTTGGAAATTATCAGGTACTCGTACATCTACCAATCAATTCAACACACACACACACACACACGTACAACAAGTTTCAAAATATCTTTTACGTCGCTGTGGGAAATGATTTCTGCAAAATACGTTCATAGAGGATTTCTGCTAAAAAAATAAATAAAATAAACAGGTCTGCTAAATTTTGAAGCCCAGGTCTGCTAAATTTGCCCCAGAACATCCCAGAAGGGCCCGGATAAGCTGGACTTAACTAGTTTTTTTGGTAATAAATTTTGATCCTCCAGTGCCAAAGGGACCTGTAGATCTTCTGCGCCCAGGGCCCGAAATGAGCTTAAATTGGCTGTCTAACAGGCTCAGATATGGGAATATGTTATCATCACGCTCCGACAAATCCGTTGCTTCGTCCATGTGAGTTGATGTTGACAAACCCCGTTCTTAGTGGGTCTTTAGTCAAAGAAATGTACCTGTAAAATGTGAAGTTTGAGGAGTAATACGCTTAAAAACAGGAAATCGATTTTTTCGGGAATCCGCATGGAAGTCGGTTTCACAAAACTCGTTCTTGGTGGATCTCTACTCAACATAAGAAACATGTATGCCATATTTCAAGTTTGTAAATGTAATATTTCAAAAAGAGTATTTTTTTGTCATAACACCCCCTACCCTCTGACAATTCCATCCTTGGGGGCAGAGTTTCGTGAAGCCTGTCCTTAGCGGATCTCTACTCAACAAAAGAAACGTGCCTGTCAAATTTGTTACCTTTTGATCTAATAGTTCCGGAGATATTGAGTGAATGAGTCTAATCGTTTGAAAACGGTAATTATTTTTACCTATAACGCTCCTACAATTTCCTTTGAATCAGAGTTTCAAGAAACATGCTTTTAGAGAATCTACCCAACAAAAGAAACCTTTTAGCAATATTTCAAGTCTGTAGGTCTTCTTGTTCTAAAATGGGAATTTTGTCAAAATTGCCACCGGAACTCCTCTTTAGGATTCGATTTTTGAAAAATCCATCCTCATATATATATATATATATATATATATATATATATATAGCGGATCTCCACTGAACAAAAGAAACATGTGTGCCAAATTTAAAATCTTTATATCTGTTCCAGAGGGCGTCGCTTTTCTCCTAGTAGATTAAAAATTAGATGCATTACACAAGTTTTTTCATTCTTAATTATGATAAGGAAATGATTACCGGAACAATTATCATGTCATTATTTATATTGAAATTATTGAGCATTACACTAGCAACAACTGCCGATATGGATTGAATTTCTACAAGAATGAATTTTAAGTGCTGACTAAGCTAATTTTTAGAACATAGAAAACCTCGAAGGTCATAACTCTACATTAATTACTCTGCTTTAAGTGCGAGTGGTCTTTTCCCTAGAAATAAAACCAGGCAACGCTGGCATCCAAGAGAAAATAGAAATAAAAAGAAATATTGTTGAAGATACTTAATATTCAGCTCTCTTATCACGGGCAATTTGCTCGTCTCCGGTTGAAACATCCTAAGCAAAATCACTTGGGAGTCTCGTATAGGCAAAAAGCAATTAGCTAAATTAACCAGTAAAATTAAAACGTGTTGAAGCGTAGGACGAAAACTAGGTCAGAGTTTCAGTGCAAGACGGGGGTATTAGGCAATTTTATTTCATCTTTTTTTTCTTTTCATACCAGCTGTTATCCTTCCTGTGTAAATTGATGAAGGTGGTCCAGATTACATAAACGGAAGAGTGTTAACGTTTTTATTTCCATACGTTTTCTTAGTGGTTTTATGAACGTGAAGGTAAAATACAGAGATCAACTTTTTATTTAATCCCTAAAACAGGTTTACGAAACAAATTTGTAAATTTTTTCCTTTTTTTCTTGACTATGATAGATTAGATTAAATTCATTCTGTCTGCAATAATTAAATCAAGTTAATACCATAAGTGAATAGTTATTTTTTAAAATTTATCCATTTTTCGAATAAAAAAAACGAGAAAAAAATTTTGTATTAAAAATATAAACGTTACACAACTAGCAGTGAGTATTTATTATTCCTTACTTCATGTTTCAAATCCACCAAAAAATTAATGCAATTTATTCTATAATTTTTTTGAAGTAATAACGAATCTACATCGCTTCTAGATATAATTTATAATAGCACAAACTGTCAAAAAAAATATTGAGCCTTTAAAATATTATGAATTTATTCGTAAATCATTAAATAAAAACAAATGACAGTTCATACTGAAGTTGAATCCTAATGCTTAATATATACAAGTCTTTTTTTAGTTTCATCGTTTGTATGTGAGATTCAATTTTCCGGTGCCATTGTCAATTTTTCTCATATTTTTATAGTTGGTGATGATACATTTTGAAGTTTTATAAAAGTATCTTTAACATTAATTGAATTATTATTTATCGTAGAAGTTTGCAAACATAATAATTATCGATACATTTTTTTTAAATATTCATTTCACGATTCTATTTTACACGAGAAAAATTTGTTCATAAGAAAAATAGGCATAGTAAATCAAATGGGGTGTAGTATAAAATGCATTCGAAAATGAGCACACGAATATTCGCGTTCGTTTCTTATTTGTAAAGTTAAAATACAGCTTCAAATCTGAACCTCAAAAGACTATCTATTCATCAAAAATATCACCAAATTTTTGTTCCAAATTGTTCCGTCTGCATAAGTTCTAGAAACTTTATAATTCAAAGTTCATTTATACCCAGTAAAAATTCCATATGCTTCGTTGGATATTCTTTTTTACCATTACCTTTTTATAAAAAAATGGTTTAACAGTGTAATGATTTTCTTATTTTTGAAAAAAAAAAAATTCTGTTCGATAATAACTGTTTCTATAACTGAGAGGTTTGCGAAAAATAATTAATTTAACCTTTTATCTACCGCATTATGATGTACTGCAATTTTTTTTCGTGCAAACATTTTTTTAACCACTTCATTAAAAATTAAGAGATATACAAAAATAAAATACTCAACTTTGGGAAATTTAATCCATTAGAGGTAATAAATTAAATTAGTACTTTAAAATACCGTCAGTACACGGAGGTTTAAAATATTCTTATAATACAAAATGATGGTATGAATTTCTTAACGAAGTTTTAACTCTTAAAAATGCTAATATAACCAGATAACACTAATATTTAACAGCACAAAATATTCATTTTTGAAAATTATAAATTAAAAAAAATTTATTTACTTTTTTACACACACAAAAGCATATTTTACACATAAGCTTAATTTGATGATATTCAGAGAAACAGTTTTTCTTTTCATTAATACTCAAAAATTCATTACACGTTGTGCATTTTGAGTGAGGTTTCGATTGAATGTTTTTAAAGCACTGAATCCTGGGATAGGAAATGCTGTATTTTCTTAACATGAACTACTGCATCTTGAACTCTGTCCCTTGATTGTCATTTTAAGAATCTAACGAAAATTCCAGAAGATAATTTTCTGGGACTTTTTCATCTGAAGAATCATGTGTTAGTGCATCAATGCTTTCTGATGGTAGGTTCTGTAATAAATCCAAAGCCTCTTGAAGTCTGAGCTTTTTTCCAGACACACTAAGAAAAGAAAAAAAAATTATAGCACTTTGAAAATTTCCAATTATTGTTGAATCTCAGTTACACATAAAGAAATTAAAATGTTGCTAATTTTTGAATAATTTATAGATATGTTTCATTTAATTGTGTGGTAAAAAAACAAGCTCAGATTCAAAGTTTAAAATTTTTTGAAAGCATTAAAATAAACAAATAAAAATGCAAAATAAATAAGTTAAGCTAAAAAGAAATGCCAGAAAAGCATAAATCTATTATACTATAGTGATGACGCTACAAGGACAACAAAAAACAACAATAAGCTACACGGACGAAAAAAAAAGTTCTTGCTCTAACATTCAATGTACTGTCGGTACTTCTACGTACCACAAAGCTATTTAACTGTAAAATTAATTATATACACTGTTCACTTGAAATAAATATTCAAATTGTTTGCTAAAGTCTTAACGAACATACAAAAAAAAAAGACATCTTTTGACCCTAAATACTTTTCCGGAACAAAAATTTTGCATTCGATTAAAATGTCAGCTGAGAACGCAACTTGTGTTTGAAAGCTATTCGCCTTCTCCTCCAAAATACAAATTATAGAACATGTGCTGCCATGTATCCTGGAAACAGTGGCGTAACGTTCACCCCCGCATCGCAAAGGGGGAGGCGGGAAAGTTCGACTGAGGCACAGTACGTATCTCTTGTAAGATCTGGCTTGGGGCTCAAAACCTGACATTGCAGAGGGGCCCTAATACTCTCAGTTACGCCACTGCCTGGAAGAGTGTTCCTCCTAAATATCGCCTGAATATTCGTAAAAATGGTTATTCTATGTAATTTAAGTGAGTGGTACTTATATAAGCAACGTCGGTAGATAAAGGGTTAATACTATTATTCCACAGTACTTTCTTGCAGTAGTGATATAATTATGAGAGAAAAGGGTCAAGCCTTCTGTTTTATTTCACACCCTCCACTATGAAGAATTTGCTACATTTTAATATAGTGTGTTTTTCATAAACCATTGAGCTATATAAAGTAAAACTAGCATTTTCTAAGTAGAAATGTATACTGTAGAACGTCGTTTATCCGAATCAGTTGGGATCGGACACCGTTCGGATACGCGATTGTTCGAATAACCGAAAACCGAATGCGATCCATGCAGTATGTGATACTGGACACTATACAAATATTGAAAACCATCACATGCGAAAAACGTGTTTGAAGAAAAAGCAAAATAAGTGCAAAGGGTCGCAATTTTACCTTGATTGTGGAAAATTATCATTTATTTTCCCCTGTACTATTATACAACTTCGTTTTTTCACTGCATGATCTCTGATTCTCTTCAGCAGCAGTAGTTGAGTAGGGCAGCACTCTGATTGTTGTTCGTACCACTCCATAGCTGTCTCTAACGCAGAAACGCGTCAGCATTTGCTACTTTCGTTGTTGTTGTTCTCGTCTTCATCCGTTTCATCGTCGACAGCGTCGGATTCTTCTTGCATGGAAGTCACAATATCGTCATTATTTAGCATTTGAAATCCAGTCTTCTGCATCGCAAGCCATCCAGGTTTCTACATCAACAAAAGAGCACGCATACACCCCCTCACTTGGAAACAAACTGACCTAAAATTCCGCGCAGTTGTTTACCAAATCACACCACTGAAATTCCCCAAATGTCCCTGACCTTGGGGTTTCCCGTCACTTTTGGCCTCACAGGGAGCAACTGTTGAGCATTGCACTGTTTGAATACGCATCCAGACTTTGGTTCGGATATTTGACGCTCTGGATAATAAACGTTCGGATAAACGACGTTCTACTGTACGCTTATATCCTGTAAAACATGTTTGACTGCAACATATCCTGTTTGAAGGGGAGAAAAACTTTGCGATATAATCGTAAATTTTATATATATAAATTTTCAAGAACATCGCTTTATTCCATAAAAAAAGTAATACATTTATTTATAGATGAAATTAGTTAAAGATTTCTTCTCAAAGAAACAAACGGAAAAAAAACAACAACCTAAAAGTATTTTTTTTTAGTGTTTAATTTCTAAAATGCTCAATGGCAAATTGATATTGCTAAAATATCTTATATATATTTCATTACAACTTTTTATAAAATATAATGAAATTTGAATGTTAAGAATACATTATGAATAGTAAATATCAATCAATATAATTTGCAGCGAATTTTTGAAAAGTGCTGAAATGAGATACAAAATTCTCCTTTAGGAACGTTAATTTATAAATTAAATTTTACATTCCATATACTTTCACTCTTATGTTGAAACACAAATAGTTAAAATTTAAAGAATCGTTGATATCTGTACACAAAACGATATTATAAGGATTTCAAATTATATGCAATTCCCTAAAACTTATCCATTTTTCAAATTATAATTAATTTACTAAACAAATATTCCAGTTTTGGGTATTCTGATTCCCGACATAATATGCTTGCATCATTTCAAAGCAAAAATAAAGTCTGGATATTATTATCAGCTAATCCTAGATGCTTATGCGAGTGGAATCTAATAATTTAATCGACTGACTCTAATAAATTAATCAAAAAGGCGAATAGCGGAAGATGATGAGAAAACAGCCATGTTTGGCTAACAGAGAATCTGAAGATGAAATAGTTGTCTCGTAAACATACATATTGTATAACATTTATGAAAAGAATATTGTAAAGGGGTCGTTATAATCTAAATTGATGCTTAAGAATTTAACAGAACTCATTTTTCTTGAAATTAATCTGAGAAGTATGCATATAGATCAATAAATTTCTTCCGAAATAAAAGACGACATATTCTTGTTTATCCTAGAGTTGTGTTTTAATCTATGAAATTAATTTCCTTATTTCCTGCAGTAATAGAACAAGAATGCAAAAAATGTGTTATGTTGTATTATTTCTTAGAAAAATTAGTAATAAGGATATATGTTTTTAGAATGAATTTATAGACTTAAAAATGAATCGCCTTTGGCACTTAAGTGCTATGTTTAAAACCTGATTTCAGAAAAAATTATGCTACTAAATGAACAATGTGAAAGTATAATATTACATGATAAAAAATATTTCAGGTAGATAAAAAGAAATTAATTTGCATGCGATTCAATAATTGATGGATTGATTTTTTGCTTGATGTTTAGTGTCTCATACAAAGTTTTTATATAGTAAATATAGGTTTTATTTATAATTTAAAAATGTTGTTTTTAGAATGTGTTATGTTTTAAAAATCCTTAACCCCTTAAGAGGTCAATTTTTTTTGCCCAAAATGTTCCAAAAAAGGTATATTTTTTATTGCATAGAACAAAGCATAATACTTAACAAAGTGCGAAAGTAGAAGAATTTTATTTTAATTTTTAATTTTGAAATTTTCACGCTATTTTTTATTTTATAATTGTAAAACACAAAAACTCCTAATGTTTGCTTTTTATAAGAGTACTGAGTGCTGTGAAGAATGTTTTATATATCTGAAAGAATTTCTGTCATACTTACAAAGAAATTTCATGTTCGTACCTCTTTTTCAAACAGGTGAGGATTTTGTGTGTGCATTCATATATGTACGCACGCACAGTTTGAAGCATGGTGTTATACTAAGTCTTACATTGCAATGGAGACAGAGATAATATTATTTATCATAACATAGATTTGCTTAACACGGCTTTTTGGGGGGAACGTAACAACCATGTTATACAGGGACTATCCCCACCCCTAGTATATAGAAATGAGGAGAAATGCGCTATTGAGATTAATTCAAATCTGATTCAATGATATATACAGATATAATATTCAAAATATAAACTTGTCATAAAATAGCGAGAACGTAAATAAGCGGGGATGGATCTCCTCCACTGTGGACGTGGATATTAAATCCGAGATCTACGACTTGTTTGATATATTTGTCTGACGTCATCGATGGGATGCAGAGACAATTGCTTCCTCGTTTGGGGAGATGCCTCACTCCAAATTGCTATAACGATTCACGTGACAACATCATATATCTCTTGAGGCATAATTCAGGCCCTGGCCATTGGTGGTGTTAAATTGCAGGCTAAGCCCCGACTACTCTCTATTCTATCTGTTCAATTCTCCCAATTGGAGAACTGAGCTGGTAGTAAATACTCTGATGTGTTTTAGAGAAGGATTGAGCAATATCGATACAGATCAAAGAGATTAATTTCGACAGTTTCATTTTATTTCTTTTAAAGTAGATATTTAAAACCAAATAAAAGCATCTAAAACATTTGATGACTGACTATCAAATTCTCAAATAAAGCATTTTAAAGAAACTAAGTTCGGAACCGGAATTTAAGAAAAACGTATAAATGAATAATTTTTGCATGATATTTAGTGTCACTTGTACCGGGTGGTTATAATTAAAGTTACTCTATTCAGAAGTCTTTTGAACCTGTTCTGCGTATCGGATTTTGATGTAACTAGGAATATATGCTATATGGCCCATGGGAAAAATGTTTCTGCAATAAAAAATAGTTCAAATTTTGACCACTAGGTGGAAATGTGGTGCCCATAGAAGGGCACAAATTATGTTAGAATCATTAAAATTTATTCAATTACAGAATATGCTCAATAAGATGCTCCATTGACATCAATAACGTGTTGTAAGCGCAGTATAACGTTTTCAATGGTAGCGCGAAGCAACTCACGAGGGATTTCAGCCACATGGCGTATAATGCTAGCATTCAAATCAGGCAAAGTCTCAATTCCTCCTCTACAAACACGGTCTCAGAAATCCCCACAACCAGAAATCACCGGGATTTAAGTCGGGTGAGCGAGAAGGCAATCCATCCAGAAAATATCTGGATATTACATGATTATCTCCAAAATTAGCACTAAGCAGTGCTTTGACTTGGTGAACAATGCTCCATCTCGCATAAAGACAGTGGTTAGCAAACATTGTCGTCCCTGTAAAGCAAGAATGATTAACGATGTCAAACGCATGCTGAATGATTCTCTGGCAATGATTTCAAGTTCATATAGAGGTTTTACGGATTTGCATAAGGAATATTCGATAAAAGCCACCTGGTGGTCAAAATTTGTACTAATTTGTTTTACTGCAGAAATCTGTTCCTCATGGTCCATATAGCATATATTTCAAGTGGCATCAAAATCCGATAAGCAGAACCGGTTCTACAGGCCTCTGAGCCCCCCGATGTTCGAATATATATATATATATATATATATAAATAAAATTATTTTCAAAATATTATAACAATTGAAAAATTATTTAAATGCAATTTTTTTGGCAAAAAAAAAATATTTTTAAAACATTTTTCTTTTATGAAAAATGTTCTATAATAATATTTTGCCAGCAAGCTAATATTTCTATACCGGGGCTGACCTTGAAGCAACCGATTTATAACAGTTCTTTGTGTCACTGTGGTAACAACTGGAGCTTAAATTTCTGCCGCAGACGCAGTACAATGCGCCACAGCCGTACGCTGAATACAGCAATCTTCCCTCTCAGTGCCCCGAGGCCGCCCAGAACCCGGTCTTCTTGAGGCAGTACCATCCGTTGACCACTGCTCTCAACAATTATATACAGTGGATACATTTGGGCCAAGTCTTTCTGCAATTTCGCGGAAAGAAAATTCACCCTATTACACGACCTCGTTAAAACTTGGCGAACTGTTGATAATGGCTTCTTAGTCTTTTTAAAGGCATTCTTGACTAAAATCAACTCAATACGTCAAATTTAACAGACAAATAATAACGCTCACTAACTTTACAGCACGCATTTAAAGCAGCCTTGATTTGTAAGTTCAGAGTGGTGCTAATAGCGCCACACTTAAACGCAGAGCGCTAAATTTGAATCTATGTTACCTTTCAGATGTATATCAGATGTATAAACACGCCTGCCAAATTTGTCTTTCTTGCTGTCGGGATTTTTTTTCCGTCAGTGTATATATAAGCAAAATATTATAATTATAGAAGCATATCTTTCATAAAAGAAGAATGTTTTGAAAGTATGCCATTTTTTCTTCCGTTTTTGCCAAAAAATTGCATTTAAATAATTTTTTATTGTAATAATATTCTTAGAAAAATTTTACATGTATATTCTAATACAAGTGACACTAAATACGAGAAAAATTACTATACGCTTTTTAAAAATCACGTTTCCGAACAAATTCAGTCACCTTTTAAATAAATTTAGCATAATTCAGCTGTGTTATTAATTCTTTTAGAAAAAGAAGAAGCTATTTTCACGGGAAATATATTATATTATGATAAAATTCATTCAAAAATTTGAAAAGTTATGTGGGTAATACAAATGATAAAGATGTGTGTGAAGTTTTAGTCAACTCTTTTTATAGGCAGGATTTATATTCTATTCAATTGAGATGATTCTTCTATTTGTTCCAGAGAATCTTCTTTCATTTTCTGAAATTGGGAATGTATATTCAAGAAGATTTGAAATGAAACGTATTTTTGTTTTCTTTTTATCTAACGTAATTATTGGGCACATTAAAAGGAGAAATTGATATTTTGAATTGCATTCTTTCTTGTCCTTGACTTTAAGTCCAAAATTAAACTTGCTATACTTTTCCCCCTCTCTTCTCTCGACTACATCTGAGAATAACGTTATATATAAAACAAAAACCTATAGTTCACTTCAGTTCTTAAAATATTTGCATAAACAGCTACGAGACATGAACTCCGCTCAATAGAAAAAGTAGAATTGCAAATAGGGGGCGGTATGCTTAAATGTGGATAAATCCCAGCATTAAAATTAACGTCTACAGAGTTTAAATGAGAGAAAAATGAACTTCAATTCAAAGCAAAATAGATTTATTATCATCAACAAAAAATAATTAGTATCAAAAATTTATCAATATATTTCGGGTTTAAAATATCTTAAGACAAAGAGGCACTTTCGTACGACTGGGATGGTACGTCCGCTCGATATGAGTAAAGTCGTAGAAGTAATAAGTTGTAGGGGGCACCACAAGCCACAATAGCGGAAGTGTACAAGGTACCAACAAGAATCGATTGAATAGAAGGAGAAACTTCAGGAAACAAATCAAGAAGAGCTAGAGTGAACCAGTCAACTATAATATTTATTTCTATTTGAATCAAAGTTTCCCAGGGGCTGAGTGCTAGTGTATCGCGCTTCCACGCCATAAGTCCGGCTTTAAATTGCGGACTGGACAAGGTCGACTCAGTTTTCATCCCTTCAGTGGGTCGCTTAATGAGTACCAACCTTGCTTGGGAACTGAACATTGGGAATTTCGCGTCAGACTGACCACTTGACCGAAACATCTGCACATGCAGTCCAGCTCGAAAACTGAGATGGGAACAGTAGGCCTTGGCCCTCATGGTCTGTTGCGCCACTGAGTTCAGTTCAGTTCAGTATTTGAATCAATCAATCAGTATTTTCTTTTTCAAACTCATTTTATGCACTTTAAAACATAAAGTTAAAAACACGGTTAACATTAAAAAAAATCAAAAAATTAATTACTTTTATTTTGTTGGTAATACGAGCTTATAACTATGTTATAGGATTTTCAAAACGGAAAAGAATGCCCAGAAGGGGAAAAAAGTCCAAATATAGTATAAATATATATTTATACAAGTAAATGCTCATAAATCATTACTAAACAAGCATTTAAGACCCGCCGTGTAGGGGAGTGCATGATTGTTTATTAATGGTGCACTTTGAAGCAACACATGGATGGGTGGTGAGGATTCTTGTAATTTTGAAGTGAGTGAGAAGTAGTTTTGAGGCCAAGTGACGAGGATCTACAGCTGAGCTGGCATTCCATGTTCTGAACTTGCACACCACACCACACCAATGAAAATACTTTAATCTTGACAGATTTAACACGCATTAGCCTTTCGGCTGATCTTTTGCTGCTCTAGGACTCAAACTTATGACACGCCTGCCACACACACGAGTCCACCTTAAAGTCAGCTACACGAGAAACTATTCATTTTCCGATAAAGGTTTTGATGGAGTTTTGACAAAAGTTAGGTGGTGGGTGTGACATACCCTGCGCGAGAAATGCCTGGTTAAGTAAGCGCTTAATCGAGAAAAAAGTACCGTCCGCTTGTTTCGAAACCATTCAGCGACTTTTTATTGTTTACTAAGCTTTATAATCTTCCGAGAGAGAAAACGTTCTGGTAAGACCATAATACTAAGGATTTTATTTCCGTACTTAATAATGGCGTTGAAAGAAATAAAATACAGCGTGTGTGCCGGAAATCAAATCTAGGAACAATGACCTTTCTTTTCAGTCATAAAAATCAGTCATAAACGTCAGGAATTCATTAACCTCCTCATCAAGTAGACTTAAAATTGGCTGCACAGTAATTAAATGTTTCTTCGGGGTCTAAAAATAGCAACCAGAGAATTTTATGTATCGTAGTTTATCCTTTTGTTCGAAATATAACATGAGTCAGAATTTCAATGAGTGAGATAAAAGAAAAAAAGGCGCCCTTGCTTCTTTTGTTCGCGAGGCTGGGGCTGAAATTGAAATTAATGATCTTCCTGACTTGTGTTTCCTGGTACGGAAAAGAAAAATCTTTTAATGAAAACGAGTCCGTGCTATTGTTATCTGAAATCTCGAGGGAAAATAAGAACTGAGTTTCAAAAATGAGAGAAAGGAAATTTACATGCGTAACTTTGCAAAATAGATCGGAGTAGATTAAAAAGAAAGAAGTTTTTGATTTCCTCTTTAGAAAAAAAGAACATTTCAGGAAAATGTCAAACATCAACATGTAGTCGGAACCCGCTTCAGCAAGCTCTGATTGAACTGGAAAAAAGAGGAACATAATTGGATAATTTATCGTTAATAGATCGTTGAACACAATGGTTGATCGCAGACAAGTTTTGCGTTTCACATTAATGAATAGTCATTAATGATAAAAACCGTGGTTATAGTATAAAATATAATTAGTTTATCTAGTTTAGAACACTAATAGCTATTCGATGAACGTGGAGGAAGATGATTTGTGTATAACGAATCTCTCAGTCAGTTATTTTTTTACAATGGGAAGAAAAACAATGAATAAAATAGATAGTACTTAGTTTTGAAACATATCAAAGTCAAATTAATATTATACTAGACAAAATGAGTTTATGGCCTTGTAATTACATTTCATGGTCTAATAAAAAGAATAGCTGAATTCTGTTCATATTTTTCTATATTTCCACATTAGGATTGATAGTTTTGGGTTGATTTTCGTGAAGATACTGTGTCCCGTTAATGATCTACAGCAATGGAATCAAATTTCGAATATAAATCTCTTAGGTTATCACCATTATCTATGGCTCTTAAGATTTGATTAAAAATTAATTCTTTTCTCGTTAAAATGGCAATAAATGATAGCAATATTATTTTAAATTTTTAAAATCAATAATTTTTCCTATTGTAATGTAATTATTTGACTTATTGTCATCCAAAATTTTTTCATATTTTTATTATTGTTTTACCCTTTTTTACATCTGAGAGTAGCTATTTTTAAATTGATATTTTGATATGTTTTTATAAAAATAATCTGCCTATCCGAAATTTTAATCACGTTATTTATGAATCTAAGAAAATATTGTCGGCAGATTAGGTAATTTAATTGAATATATTATTATTTATGCAATTTTGGAAATTTTAATATGGTAATTAAACTGTACGAGTATTCTATTTAGAATATACCTATCAGAAATTTTAACTCCGTTATTGATGAATGTAAGAAAATATCGTCTGCCTTTGATAATTTCATAGCATATATTATTATTTATGCAATTTTGGAAACTTTGTATAAACATAACAAAGCTGTTTAGCTTTTTAGAATATTTATAATAATAATAATAATTAGAATTTATAGCTATTTGGAATAATTAGAATATATAGTATTCTGAATATAGAATCTATTCTATTAGAATCTTCCTATCAGAAATTTTAATCGCGTTGTTGATAAACCTAAGAAAAAATCGTCTGTAGATTAGATGATGTCATTTGCATGTATTTTCAACTATGAATTTTCGGAAATTTGAATCTGGCAATTAAATTATATTCTGCTTATTACAGTTTTAGAGTTAACTAATTCAGATGGATTTTGGAATAAAAATTTAAGTTTACTTTTTGTTCTGTGATTTTATATGGTAATATTATTAGGATTATCCTAAATTTTCGGTAGTAAAGGTAAGTTTCACTGTTTATTAAATCTATTTTTTATTAAGAAGTGCATGATAAAATATTTATTTAGTGACCATATTTCTCATAAATTTTTTTTCTGAATGTGCATATTTTAAAAGCAGTAAGATTAGGTCAATTTTATTCACATATTTCAATAAGGTATTGCTATATATGAATAACTTTTCTTGTCGAGTTAAAATTAGATCCTAACCCGTGCAAATCATGTAGTATTGTAGTGTTTCTAAATTCAGAGAATATTCTATAGACCTATAAATTTTCGGTGATGTAACACGTGACTAGATCTGTTTGATCGATATTCAAACTACATAGTTCTTTGTTCGAATTGTATGGTGCTCGACACAGTTATCCTGATTGTATCAATCCATTCATTGTCTATTGGACAATGTAAAATTATTAGTAATATTTTCTGTGTGAGGTTTATTTGAAACTCTAAGTTGTATTGTTGAATGTTATATTGAGTCCTTTTTTATCAAAAATTAAATAAATTAATTTTATAATTGCATTTCTAGTTCAAAATTTTTTAATTTATTTAATACGTGACATTTTTAAGAGAAGTTTTAAAAGATTTTTTTCTTTTTGTGTTTGTTGCTGAATTTGATAAGGTGACATGAAAATATCTGGGAGAAAACACATATAACTTTATAAAAATAAATTTAATAAATAATTTCTGTTACCATTATATTGGCAAAAATTAGAACTAAAATAAATGTAAATAATTCAGCATAAAAGCTCGTAAGTCAAACATACTTTTTGCTTCCTTTAAACTGTAATTCAAAAATAGCTTAAACTCGTTAAAATGTATTCACATTATGTTTTTGTAGAACAAGTTGCAAAACACGTGTGGTATAGTAGAAAAAAGTCAAGTTCTCCATTTTATAAATGCAAAGCAAGTGTGTATTTATTGCATCAACCTATTTAATTTTATGATGATATCATGGATTGTTTTTTCTCAAAAATCCTTGGCTGTTGTCTTTTTTTAAAAAGTACATTCAAAAATTATAATTATTAACATTTTTATTTAACTATTCAGGCTTAACGTTATAAGAATTTTTAACGAATTATTCCAGGCTAATTTAGAGGTCTGACCGCATACATGATAATTTGACTATTCTGTTAGTGACATTAAACTTTTGACCCATATTTCGCTTCGTAATTACTGCAACAAATCTTTCTACCTTTAACTTGAAACACAAAGATATTAATTAATATTTTACTTTAATAATATTAGTGTTAATAATTAATATTAGTACTCTTCTCTAAGCATTTAAACATCAGGCATTTAACAAACTGGCTGTGCAAACTTAGTCATAGTAATTCGAATTATTTTGAGTAAATATTTATTGTTATTGTTATTTTTTTTGTTCATGTATTTTTCAAATTTTCAGATGAAATTAAAAAAAAAGCATTTTTGATAAATTATATCGATTGATATTTGTATATTATGCATTTTGCCGGTAAAGAAATGGTTCAGAAGTTCGATGATTCGTAACGTTCGATAACTACTAGTAAGATTAAACAAGACATTTTGGAAACATATTTAAATTCTAAAGAGGGTTATTATTAGAAACTGTGTCTATATGTACTGCTGGATCTTTTATTCACTTCACCTTTTCTTTAAACAAAATAATTTCTCATAATATACAAAACACAACATTTTTACGCAGTTAAAATAAAATAAGACATGTATACAATATATATCTCAACATTATCATAACGAAATATTTTTCTTAAAATTTTATATTTTACTGAAAACTCGGATAAAATACAAAATATTTCTTTTCCCCCCTATTGATTAACATATTTAATTTGTATATGAACAAATATTAAAAAAAATTATTCAAAATATGGCTCACAATGTTCAGAATTTGAAGAGAATTGCAAAGTTGACATTTTTACCTTCAGATTTTCAAATTAATTATTCTTAATTTACTATCTTTTTCGTTATATTTGAAGCCAAATGATTTTGATTTTTCTGTAAATTTTCATTACACTTTATTCTTATGTTATTTCTTTAATCAAAGAATTTAATCGACTTTTTATTCTATGCATATTACATACGAAATCTTGCTTAGGATCAAAACCAAAAGAAGAAATTAAACTTTTACAATGTTGAGAGGTATGGCCTTACATTAAGAATAACCTGTAACATACCCAGGTTCCTTAAAAAGGCCAGTTAAGAAGAATTAAAAGCTAAAATTGTTTTTTCTTTATTTAAATGAATTTAGAGAGGTAAAATAAAAGCAAGCCTCACTGTTTGAGGTAAACACAAGAAGAAGGTAAGATACATGCCAACTGCAACTAAATAATTAGACAAACCAGATTTTATTTCGAGTGTGAATTGTCGTAATCCACTTTAAATCCACATAAGGACCCTTTTCACATTGCAGATTTTTGCCGCACATAACAGAATCAGGTAGTCGGGAGCTGGTTTTGAACAGAAATCGCCTAGCTCCCTTCGTACGTGGTCAGCAAGCACTCCAAGCTGCATGACTTCCTCAAATTCTCTAATAAACCTCTCCACTGATTGACTCAACTAAAAGTATGTTATGGAACCTACGCTCTTCACACGTGGCTACTGGTGTATTGAAAATTGAAGGAAAAAAAAGAGCTTATTATTGCTTTTTTGGAATTATTTCTACTAATGAGTCCGGCACAACCTTTATCCTTACGACCCTTGCATTTCAGTCAACTTTGTGAATGTGTGTGTAAAAGGAATTCTCCCCACACTAGAGGAGTGGTGTCAGAAAACGAGTCAACAGGTGCAAAGTTACCTTGTGTGAAACGGGTCTAAAAATATAATGGTGGTTTGTGGCTGTGGACTAAAATCCCGACGGTCATATGACAAATACAATCACGTGTTCGACATTGAAATAAAAATTGATATTGCACTTGTACTTATTGTTCTACTCGAAAAAATTTAGATAAAGTTTTAAATTTCATAAGTACTTAAAAATGCTCCAATATTAAAGATTCTTCAAAAAATAAATCATAATAAAAAATTATTATGTTGATACGTGTATTTTTACACCATTTTTTTATTTGTCCATGTTGGTTGTTATTGTTTACAAATGAGTGCTTTTTAAAATTTTTTCTTCGAACAGCAAAAATTAACAACAGTGAAGCACACGAACTGATTAGCTGGAAACACATGATTGTATTCATGATGTAACTGTGACGTCACATGAGTTTATACAGTGATTGGCTGGAAACAAGTGATTGCAGTTACATGAATTTAGCCCATTCTGTCTTAAGAAAAAGTGGAGTTTACATCATTCATATATTTTCCCGATTACGTCCGAGAGCGTAATTATATCTTTTCATGTTTGCCTGAACAGTTTCGGCAAATGAGCATAGATTTTGGAGGAAAGGAAAATAAAACAAAACCAGACTTATGAATGTAAGCCTCATAACAAAATTTCTCCTTTAGTATAGAATGACTTTTTAACTGATTACACTTGAAATTAAATAATGTCTGATTTAATTTCACGTATTTATAAGGTACTGACTATTTTGAGTACGTGTATTCAACAAAAGATGAAAGTTATTTTGAAAAACATCTCCAGTGGTGTGTTGCGTAAATCAAAATGATAACATTAAAAATACCGGAATGTTTACGATAAAAAATAAGCTTTAAGCTTATCATTTAAAGCAATGTCTACTTCGATTTTGAAAGATCAAAATCTAGATTGTTTAGAGACATCTTTAAACAATACCGTCAATATAAATTCCGTCTAATTTTTCATTATTTCAAGAAGACATTATGGAGGAAAAACCCATAAGCGCCAGCTAAACCTTTATTTCATGATTATAAAGACTGTTTCACCTGTCACTAACCCTGGTTAAATTTGAAAAACACATTTTTTTTATAATTGAGCGCATGGTATCGTAGACAACCAGTTCCATTGTTTTTGTCTGTATTAATCTTTTGCGTCTCTATGCTTGGGCAGCGACGCGTATTGGAGGTTAAGAAAAAAAGGAAGGGGAAAAAAAAAAGAGTTCGTTATGTAACTGGCTATTTAACGAAACGAACGATCCATACAGTTTTTATCTTACATACGATGTTACAGTCATGTTTTTCGGATTAAAAATTTTTTTTGGATCAGAATTCTCAACCGAAGCAAGAGTAAGATTGTAGGAAAGGTTAAATATTCGACGTACACTGCAAGCATGACTTCACTTCAATTAATGTACTACTATCATCCTGTTTATAATTTCTGTGTTTTAAGAATTACTATATGAGAGGAAGATCCTTTAGGGGTTTTGCTCATTCCATTAACCTCTTTGAAGAGATTAGTAATTTATTGTGTTTGTAGTTAAACAAAGTTTCTTTTAAATGGGGTTGTGACTATTTGTTTCTTCGATTATGCTATTGACAGATGCCATTCATAATTTGGAGTACAGTGAAAATCACCTAGCATGAAACTGAAGGGATTGAAACATTTTTTCGTGTTAAAGGATATTGCAAAAAAATATATATATAAATAAATAAATAAAATAAAAAAATAAAAATAAATAAGTAAAATAAATAAATAAATAAAACTCTGATATTAAAAAAATTAAGTTTATCACAATTTATTTTACTTGCATAGATATGCATACATTCATATATTTAATGAAACTCAATTGAACAAAAACATTCACAAAAACTTAAAGAAATGTAATACAAAATTTTCAAAAAGCAAGTTATTTATCGATTTATTGGAAAATAACCTGGTATTTTTCTTTGCATTGTTTTTTTCAGCAACAAATTGCTCTATATCTTCCATTTTGTTATCCATTTCACCTTTAGAATGTGCGTCTAAATAACTGCGCATACTTTTCATGATGTTCCTGATTTCAAATGATGTGGGAACTGGAACTGCATTATTCATTTCATCTTTATCGTCGGCATCTGCATCAATAATATTTTTTTAAACAAACTCCAAAATGTCTTCATCTTCCGTAATTGGGGTTGTACATGCTTTATCAACATTCACTGCAATGATTTCTTCCAATAATATAACAGGACAGTCCAATTCGGCTGGTGTTTGCCACATTTTGTTCTTTCTCAGAAGGGAAATCTTTTCATGTTAAGCGATTCTCATTTCGTATAAAGAGAAAAAAATGCATAGTAGTTTGTCGGGACCGTTGTATTTTTTCGTATAAACCGATATTTCGTCTTAAGCATTTTTGCGTTAAACGTATTTGATTGCATATATTTCCAGGGAATAAAACAGGTCAACAATTACGATGGATTGTATGCATTCATATTTACTTTATGAGATATTCTTCAATTTTCAAAAATAATTTTTTAAAAAAAATTTAAAATGGTGTTATTAGCTATTTAACAAATGACCCAAATTTCATCCATTTTGAATTTTTTTCACTTTATAAATAATAGGTATGAGATCGTTACTTTTGGGGAAAATGCTTTCATGATTTAATAATGTTTATACAAGCTTCATTCAACTGTGACGAGAACGGGTAAAATTCATCAAGGTCACATGATAAATTTAGCCATGTGTTCTTTATTGAATTGAAAACAAACATTTGATTTGTATGCACTTGTTGTTCTACTTGTTGAATTTAGATATAATTTCGAATTCGATGATTTGGTAAAAATGTTTAACTGTTAAATTTCTTCAAAAAAATTTTCAAAACTGAAAAACAAAATTGTATGTGTGCTTATGACCACACGATAGAAGGGAAAACTTCTGATTTAGTGTGGCCAAGAGTTATCCAATTGTTTGGATGTACTATGTTTTCTTTTACGACACTTTCACTTGTGGACATTAAGTATTTTATTTTTTCGTGCCCATTTATTGGGGGATTTGTTTATTTTATCCATTTCTGTAAAGGCCAATGTGTAAATAATTATGCATTCTTGTACATTTATATATGAGTGCATACGATTTAAATGCCAATTATTCTAATTATTTAAAAACAATGTTATGTAAATTACTTATGCTGATTATATTTATATAATATACTTACGTACTATCGCTACAATGCCAACGTTCAAGATAACTCGCCAAGTTGGCAACTCCAATTTCGCATGTGTCGTGTGCGCTGAATTGGTAATCATGTGCTTCCTTTCGTATAATGTTGCCAATAGGTAGCGATAATACGTAAGTACCCAAATTCCTCATATTTTATAAATTCTAAGGATTTCAAAAGTATTTCATTTAGTTCAAGATTTCAGACGATTCATGTACTGCTTCACCGATTCCTTCTAAGTCAAACTCTCACCTTTACTAGATAATCCGTTAAGACCTCTGGTTCTCAACGAAGAGTGGCAGCTTGGTAAAAAAATCCCTTGAAATATTATTATAAATACTACCAGAATCCCTCTTTTGATTTCCTACGAAATTAATAATCTTTTTTTTTCCAATTATTTTCGCTTCCACTCCCCTTCTCTCGTTCACTCGCTGAAGTTGAGTGGAAGTGACCTGCATGTCACACTAATATTTAAAGAAAGAAATTAAACTTCACTCTAAAAAGTGTCTATGAAATTTTCACTTAAGAAAACAACATGCGCCTAAAAAGTTTTCAATTCAAAACAAAGCGACACGAGCGCGATTTCCGACTAGAGCCGACAAAAACCAAGTAGCGTAACTCACCCGAACCTGACGCTTCATTTAAGTTCACTCTTCAACAAAACGTACCTAAAGAAGTTATCACTTCAAAAAATTATGTTCTACTACTTTTAAATCAATTGCATTTTTTGTTTACCTCCGTACATTATTATTGTTGACACATGCGTACTTTTTAAAAGAAAATTTCTACAAAAACAGAAGTTGGCAACAGCAAACTGACTGATTGACTGGAAACACGTGATAGCATTTATTATGTGACTATGACGTCACATGAATTCAGCCCATTGCTTAGGTTATTAGTTTTCCCATTTGCATGTCTGTACGTGAGTTTTGCTGAACGCATGAGGCATGTAAATCACTGTAATGGTAGGAATATGGATATTTCCTGATACATTTGAGGTAAAGTCTACACAATCAGCACACATCTCGGGAAGTTCTCTAAAATCATTAAATATTAAAAAAAATGTTTTGTATTGATTTTTACGAAGCAAACTGATTTACAAAGTATAGGAATTTGTTGTTGAAACTGTGGGTAATTCGATATAAAGTTTAAAATTTTTATTTTGAATGAATGTAATAGAAGAGCTTTGAGATTTTTACCGCATAAACAAACTTTCATTTTCTTATTTCGTAATTTTTTAAAAATACCAGAGTTCTCAGATCTTAAATATAATGAAATTTTACAAATAATCAAAAAGGACACTTCATCAAGCTTAAAAAAAATCTCAGAAATAAGACCCATGAATCAAAATTAAGAATTTCTGCAAAAATATCATAATATGGAAACGGATATTTTTTTTAAAAAAAGAAACAAATTTGACTATTTATTAGTTCTTAAAAATATTCTATGAATACAGGTGAAAATTAGATTACAAATCGAAAACATAGAGAAATTCTACAAATAATTTTACAAAGGTTTGATAAATTATGTAAGTTTCAGAAAAAAATTAAATTTTCTTGCCATAAGTTGAAATTTAAAACATGTACAACTCTTCTCTCATATAAAAAAAAGAAATAGCCTTAAGAAAATGTGGAATTTTAATTTTTAAGTGATTATAATAGTTATGTGTAAGAAGCAAGTGACAGAATTGACGAAACTGACTCTACATTTAACAAAAGACACTAGAAAGGAATGTAAAACTTACATATTTTTGCAAATACCATTTCTGAACTCAATATACAGCACCTCTTATTAACATTTCTTTCTAATTTGTACCGATTACTTTTACAATCTTTACAAAAGATACTTTTACGAAATGATAGCATCCCCAAAACAAAACAACAACAACAAAAGATAAGTATGAATACCGAAGTTAAAATACGGAAAAATCAAGAAAATTATTCAATGAAAAGGAATTTTTTTTGAAAAAGTCTTTGTGAACTGTTTGTTTACCAAAAGCAGTTATCCTCTCCGTTATTCATTGTGTTATAATGAAACATCTAAAATCACACAAAAGCTTACATTTAAAATTAATGAAACTTTAATATAAGTTACTGAGCCCTTTTATGTATTTAAAATAAATTGCTTTTAAAATATCTCGTGAGTATTTTTTTGTTAGAAAGTCAATCCTGAAGAATGACATAAACACGACGTATTAACTTTAAAAGTTGGGGGTATAAAAATATTATTCATATATTTAATTTTAAAATGTTTCCAGAATGAAAAATTATGTTTGATCTATAAAAAGCAGTGTCGTTTGTTTACATTATTTTTGGATGAACAACGAGTGGAAAGTAAATAATTTTGTTTGTTTTCGTTTTTTTTTTAATTAAAAGTTTTATTTGCCCGTATGAGTAAACAAATTTTTTATTTGTGTTTCTCAATGACGCGCGTTGCATTGATCGAACACATTTTAAAGAAAATAACTTTATGAAACTGAGATGAGTTTAAAATGTTCTTTAGAAATTAAACATTCCATAAGCTTGCCATGAAGTTTGAAATGTTTTATGGATATTGTAGGATTATTTTTTTACTTGCAACTTTGAAAAATTGCTTGATGTTAAATTGTTTGAATAGATAATTATTTATAAACTTCTAAATTCTAGAAAAATTGATGGAAACCCTTTCAAAAATATGGTGAAGCTCGATTCAATAGTCTTGATAAGTCTTCGGTAATATTGTTGTTTTCTTTTCCTGACTAAAATGCATTTTTAGCAAGGCTTGATTCATTTATTTTCAATTGATTTTCTGTTCTTAATCGAATTGAATTTCTGTAAAAATATTTAAATTTGCTTTTTAAATGTGTTATATGAAAAAATTAAGTCTGCAACATGCTATATTCATGTGACATCATAGTCATGTGATAACTGCAGTCACGTGTTTCCGACAATAATTCATATGACATCACAATCACATGATGAATTGAAGCACGTGTTTCCAGCCAATCAGTTTATGCACTTCAATGTTGCCAACTTTTACTTTTTATAGAAACTTTCTTTCAAAAAATGTATATTTTTCAACAATAATAAGACACATGAACTTGATTTAAAAGTAAACACGTAATATAGTTCTTTTTTAATTTTGAAAAACTTTTTGAAGTATATTAATACTTAAACAGCTTTATTAAATTATTAAATTTGAAATTGTATCTGAATTTTATAAGTAGAACAAGTGCAAGACTAACTGCAGCTTTGAAAATAATGGAGAACACGCGATTGCATTTATCATGTGACCGTCATGAATTTAGCCCATCATGTTTTTGCTTGGGAATAATTCTTTTTTCGTAATTGTTAATATTAAAATCATTTAAACCTTTACAGTTTTTGCTAAGTTTTTCTTGCAGCCGATTGTATTCGACAATTCTCATTCCATGGATGATAAATGAATTTTTTTATTCCATCATTAAATCTCTTTAACCATGCTTTCTGAATCGGGCTTTAGTCGTTAAAATTTTTTTCGCTGTTTCTGTTTTGCCATTTCTCTATTATTAAAATTGAAGCAAGGAGAAAAATTCAGGAATATTAATTAAAGTATTTGACAGGTATTTTGGATAGTCATTTTAGAATGTCTTATCTATGATTAGAATCAGATAATAGCTGAGGCTGTCAAGTGATTGGTCTATCATATCTAAATCGATTTTTTTAAATTTTATTTTTTAAAAAATTTTCTTTAACGCTAACGCTTGAGCTTTTTTTTTGAAAAAAGTTGTTAAGCGTTTTATTCACGTTTACAACAGTTTGTATTTGGTTCTTATCATAAATATTAATTATAGCACAAAAATATTCTCTTTCCTTTTTTAATATTTTTTTAAATGCTTCGCGAACTGAAATCTATATTCGTAAGTACTTTATAATTATCTTTATGTAGTTAATGTCAACTTGCAATTCTATAAATTATTTTTTAAAAGAAAAAAATATCAAAATCCTTGGGTGCTGTAAAGTATTAGCAAATTTTTGTATTGCACCAGCATTTTTGATCAAATTACATGATGAAATATTCAGAGAAAAGTATTTGAACAATTCAATCGCAAAAATTGACCAATTCTTTTCTTGAAATGTCCTTTTCAGAATAAGTTTTATGAGGCTATAATCATTATGTAAACACAAGCTATTTGTAACTTGATATTGTAACATCTTTGATTGATTTTAATTTTCGTCGCACTCTGAAGCAACAAGAGGGTTATTGGTGATGGACCTCGTAATTTTGAGTCCCGGTCAATTAATTCAACTTGTGCCACTCAGAACAGAAAGAGTAGACAATCGAGAGCTTGTCTTGAATAGAAATCTCCTGTGTCCCTTCACACGGGGCCAACTGGCATTTCCTGCTGTGAAGCTTTCGAAAACAATGTTTGTCGCTCCACTTCTTGACTCAACTAAGAAGATATTGAGGAAGCTACAATCTTCACACGTAGCAATTTGTGTAACGAAAACGGAAAAAGCATTTTTGCTTCTTCGGAAATCTTTGTACTATTGAGTCCGAAACTCCCTTTTCTCTTACGGTCCTCCCATTTCAATCAACTTTGTAACTGCGTGAGTAAAAGGAAAATTTTCTCTTTCCTTTTTACACTATAGGAGTGGCTGCAGAATACTAGTTGACTGGCATAAAATTGCCTCGTGTGAAACCAGTTTAAAGGTATAATGGCGATTGGAGACTGTGGACTGAATTCACGACGGGCATGCAATGAATGCATTCACGTGTTCCCATTGAAATCAAATGCCTCCGTCTCTTTTCACGTGGTCCACTCAAACTCTTTGCTGGGATGCTTTCGAAAGCAACATTCTCCTCCCCACTATTCGACTCAACTGGAAGGATATTGGGAAAGCTACACTCTTCACACGCGGTTACTGGTGTTTTGAAAATGAAGAAAGTTTTTAGTGCTTCTTCGAACTTAGATATTGTGCCGATGAGATTGTGAACTTCACTACCCTTTTCAGTCAATTTTGTGTCCGAGTGTGAAAGGAAGTCTCTTCCCTTTTCACACTACAATAGTGGTGACAGAAACTAGTAGATTGACACAAAATTACCTTGCATGATACCGGCCAATGAGATCAGTTACTCAGATTTTCTATTTAGACACTCAAATGTCATATATGGATAATTATATCAGGCCAAAGAAGTTTGAAAGAAAAACTATAGCCTTAAAATCAAAATAAATAATATTAAGAAACAGTAAAATCAGTAAAAGTTGTTTCTCAATTATTTGACATTTTTAAACAATGTGTATTTTTTATGTGTACAGTTCACGATGTTGCAATAATATTAGTGAAAACTGCTAGAATAATCCTCGTTCATAGAACTGTCCTCCCTTCCTCCATTAATTTCATATTTGCATCATTGTGGCTTGATTTCCTTTAACAGGAGCATCGATTTTCCTAAGAATAATCAGCAATTTCTCTGCTCTTCCAATGTCAAACTATAAGAGCCGTACTCTTACATCAAGCCCTTCTCCCGCAAAGTCACAAACAAGAAATGACAAAAATAAAAGAGCTTAAGAGAACTTTCCCGGATTTTTCTGTTTCAGTTGCCTAACACTTGCACGAAGTGGTTCTTCGAACCTGATGGTAGCCAATGCAAATTACCCTGACTTAAAGCAGCAACCAAGGTGTAACCACGCTGACAGATCACCGACACCCTGCTCCATACTCTTATGATTTTCATATTGTTTCGACAAGATACACTGAAATTTCTCACTGAAAAAACAGATAAATAATGCAATCCTAATGCCTTCTGTTCACCCTTTATATATCAGTTACAAGAGGGGCTATTTGCTCATATGACTTTCATGTGGACTGCAATACTAATTGCTTGCTTCTTTTATCGAGGTCTATGCATGATTCAAATTTCCCTCCTATTGGATGTCTCTTCATGACGTTACCATTTGTATTATTAACAGTATATATAATACAAATAAGAATTCAAAAGAAAATTTCATAGCAATTTTGAAATCCCTTTTTACTGTAATTCTGTTTTTCAGCTTGTCCAGTAGCCCTCGTGTAGCTTTATAGAGCGACTTTAATATAAATCTCCCTCACTCCAGTTAGTTTGTGGTCAATACGTTCTTCTATATATACAGTAGAAAAACATTTACTTTCATATTCTGAAAAATATTTAGCGTAGTTTGATATTTTAGACAATGATACAACCGCTGTACTTTCCTCGTTACTTTGAGTGACATTAGGAACGTTTTCCGTTGATGTCATTGGTCTCAAGTTGAAATGGCTAGTTTATTTGACACGTCAACGCTATTTGTATTACTAATCGTGATTTACAGATGAAACGTCTTAGATTTTGAAGCAATTTAAGATGAGAAAACATTTATTCAGTAGTGAAAAGCTGCAATTTACAGTCATTCAGTGTTTAAGTTCGGGGTCACCACTCTGACAGTGTTGTTGGTAGAAATGATAAGAGCAAGTTTTTTAACTATGTAAACTAATGAAATATGTCTGCATAAACTACGGAGTGGGACAAATAAGAGTGGCCAGGAGAGCAGAGTTCCAATTTATAAAAAAAACACGGCAAAGGAAAGAAAATAGTTCGCTAACCTGCTTATAGCAGGTATTGAAAATGACCACCACTCATCTCTCGGCATCTTTGGGTCCTCGTAAGGTAGTTCCGGGAAACAGATCGAAGCTGGATTGCTTGAATTGCTGCAATTTCATCAGAAATGTTCTGCTGCATTTTTTGAAGACTATGAGGATTGTTCCGATACACCTCACATTTGAGGGTTACCCACAAGAAGTAATCAGATATTGACATATCATGTGACCTGAGTGGCAAGCTAGGTCCGAGACTCACACACCAGACTGGCCTTTGCTAAAAACTCTGTCAGGAGTGAAGATTGTATAAATGTGAGCCGTACGGGCAGTTGTACCTTCCTGTTGGAAGTAACTGTAGATCTTTTCCTCCTCAGTTAATGCTACCATAGATGGATTCAATATGTTGGAAATGTAACGATTCGAATTTACCATTTGATGGAAGAAGATGGGACCAATAATGCGGCGTGCAAACACTGCACACCAAACATCAACCTTTTGATTATGCAAAGGTATACGGGGATGTTATGTGGATTCTCCGCTGCCCAGAACCTATCATTCTGTGGTTTGACATAATCCTTCAGGTGAAACCAGGCTTTATCAGAAATAAGGAAAAGGTCCATGTCCAAGCCATTCATTGTTATCACAGTAAACCAGCGTTTCTCAAACTGTGGGGTGCGCCCCCAAGGGGGGGGGCGTGATAATTCTACGAGGGGACGCGAGTATATTGAAAATTTTAAAATAAAAGATCTTTTAGAATTTAATTAATTTACTGAAAGTAAACAAACAAAATACATTTTTACATAATAAAAAATAAAGTACACTTTTACGCTGATATAATAAACTTAGAAGTGTATCAGTACTGAACAATGTATTTGATAATTAATTTAACAAAACTAAGTTATGATGAAGTTAAATAATTACCAGAGACCCCATGGGCTTGTCATATAAAAATTACATACAAAGTTAATACGTATCTTGAAAACTTGTACGGGTTATAATTAATTCCTTAAGTTCCGATGAAAAGTTACGTGATCCGTTTCCCAATGCCTCCCTTTTCCACGTACGTGGGTGTATGTGATGTGTTGGGGAGGGGGGAAGAAAAGGAATAAATAAACAAATTTTCTGAAATAAGTAAATCCTTCACAAATACTGTCAAGGTCCACTTATTGTATTCCAAAGCCTTCCGTATAATTTTATGGATAGCAGAGAACAGAAAAAATCATACTGCGGAAATACGTATATATACGTCCGGGGCATTTAACGCTTTTGCTGAGTGAAACGTTTATATGCGTCAGGGGCACTTAAGAGGTCAAAGCCGTATTGTAGCTTTAGTGCCAAAGTATAGTACTATAGAAATCTATAGATTGTTATTGTATGGAAGAGGGGGGGGGGAGGGAGGTGTTGAGAAAATTATGATTGAATATTGGTTCGCAAATAGTGAAAATTTGAGAAACACTGCAGTAAACAGTTTGGTGTGCGTGTCACTTTAATTTTCAATCCTATCCACTTGTCCGGGCCACTTTTATTTGCCCCATCATAAATGAAAAATGTATGTAAAAAAACCCAAAAATAATACATTCCAGGCTTTAAAATTAAAAACAAGCTTTACTTGGCATAAAATCCAAGTATTTGTGTGTTTTTCTGTTAGTGCATGAGCTGAAAATAAAAGGATAAGAAACCATTGTTTGGTTGTAACATTGTTTTATTTCATGTTCATAATAGCAAGAAAAAGAAGAATAAGACGAAATTTGCATCAATGATGTAACAGTCTATTAAAAAAGCTCTTATATTGAAATTTGAAAAGGTTAAGAATAGTAATTCATTTATTCACAAAGCCACAATGTATGCGTGAATGACACCTCTTTCGCATAAAAAGTCAAAAGCTCCCCGTCCTTTCTTCACTGCATGAAAGACAAATGTGTATATGACGTTTTTTTTTATCCTTAAGTGTTTCTTTTTTAAAAATTATATTTTAAAGTAATTCTTTAGCGATATAAATACTCCCACTTTTGCGCCACAGAATATTATTCAATAACATCACATTCACAGATGGAAGGGGAAAAAATTTTTCTACCAACATTCGTTCTTTTAATTTGTGAATCCAACCATTCAAAAGCATAGATTTTTAATAATTAGAAAAAAGTAGAAAACAATTATGTCCTTTTTTTTCTCCTTTTTTAAAAAAAAAAAACATGGTTAAAACCCTTTTTTTTCTCCCTAGGAATCCTTTGTTTGGGCTTTTACTTTTATTTTTGGTTGTGATTTCCATTGAACCATTAATACAGACGTATAAAATTGTTATTGAGAACATATTCACATAATGGCTAGAGTTCAGACATCCAGAAAATTTTTCTCGAGAAAGTTAGACCTCTCTAGAAGATTCGAAGAATTTGGGAAATTTTTTATTTGACTCGAAATTTCTCGAACTACTAGCAGCCATTCCGGCCGACTTCTATAGAATAAACGGAGTAAAGTAAATAATGTCTACCTACTACAGAAATGTTTGAAATATGTTATTGAACGCTCTCATATTTCGAGAAGAGGGCAGGTTTGCGCAGTGCTTTGAATACCTTTTGCATAGAGCGGGACCTGAGACTCATGACGTCACACAAATGGCTTTGCCATCGTTGCCAGATCTTCTTTTAAAGTATTTATCAAAAACCATAAAATGAATGCGGAATTATGTACACAGTTAAGTGATGGTGTCGTACAAAAACATATACAATTTCAAACATCTCTTCGACATTAAATGCATCTGTACTGAACAATCATAAAGAAAAATAATTTATTGACAGACAAAGATGTTTTGTTTGTTTCATCACAAAAGGGAAGAATTCTTTTTTCGTGCTATGAAACTCTTCAAGGCATAAGCACTTTCGTCTTTCAATTCGCAGGATTAATTTCAGTTAACATGCATGGGATATAATTTAAATAGCATCTGGCGTTTTGGCACAGTATAATTCGAAATGTTAATTTCAGTTAAAAATCACGTCTCATAAAATATTTAATGTAGATTCAAAATTATTTTTATTTCTTGTTAAGTAAAATATTGTTTTTCATTTATTTACATAAAAGGAAAAACTTTTTTTTTATGGAAATATTAAGAAAATATATTTTATTATTATCATACAATTTATTGCATAAGAGGAAATATAGTGTTAGAATAATTAAGTTTTTAAAATTAAAAATTTATTCAGGAACCTTATTCACACAGCGTTTTTCTTTTAAATATAAAATTATATTTCTGGAAAACACCTGGAAAGCATTTAGAGGCTCAAGAAAGATTGAGGAAGCTTAACAGGATAAGCAGGCGTATGTATTGAGAAAGTAAATATAAAAAAAAAATTATTTTCCCAGTTTTAAAATTATCAGAGAAAATAGGCTGAATTTTCATTTATATAGTTTAAATAAGGATTAATTTTCAAAAAAAAAAAAAAAAAAAACTCCAATTTATTGACAAAATTGATTTTAAAAGAGAGAAAAATCTTAATAAATGTAAATTGTGTCTTTTTAGCTTTGTAATACTGGGAAATGCAATGGGCTAAATTCATGATGGACACGTGATAAATGCAATCACGTGTTCTCTCCATTAATTTTAAAACTGGCATTTGACATTTACTTGTTGTTCTGCTTGCAAAATTTAGATATAATTTCAGATGTAATTGTATTGGGTAAAGCTTTTCATGTATTAGCATTCTTCACAAAAAGTGTTTCAAAATTTTTAAAAAAAATTCTTATATTTTACATGTACTTTTAAATCAGGAGTATTTTGCTAACTTATTGTTAAGAAATCCGTACTATTTAAAAGAAAGTTTCTGTGAAGAAAAAAAGTTGGCAACAACGAAGCACACAAAGTGATTGGTTGGAAACACATGATTACACTTAACTATGACATCATATAACTATGACATCACATAAATTTAGCCCATTCGATTATATTTTCTTAAAAAAAAACGAACAAAAACTACTTATGAAAAAAAGGGAATGCTTTTTAAATATATTTATGAAATTCATAATTCAGTGAAACATGAAAAAAATAATGATGGCGAATAATTAAAAAGAATTCCATGAGAATCACTTCATCATTTTACTGAAGTAAATTTTGTGAAATATTTTATGTTGCTTCATTAACAAGTGTTTCTTGTGATTATTAAGTATTTTTTTATAATTATTTCTTACATTTTATGCATCACATTTTTATCTTTAATTATATATAATTCTTTGAATTAAAATAATTTTAAATTTGCATACGTATGATGTCAACATCGAATATATAAGCCAGCACATCACCATTCTGAGCATTGTTTTGAAGCCACATATATTTACATGAAACATCAAAATTCTTATCCAAACACATCCTCGATATCTACCTAAATATTCGATATATATATTAAACCAATCAGTTCAGCAACTTTTAAAGAGTGTATGAATTTGTTTTCCAAATTTAAATACTTAATTTTTTATAGAAATTTTAGCTATAATTTATGTAATATGAATTGAAGAGTAGCACTTATTTCCTGATCATGTGATTCAATTTTTACGTAGATTAATGTGCATAAGATGTTATTTATAAATCGAATACAAAAGACAACATTCCACTTCGCGTATTGTCTGTAACAGATGGCAAAGAAGTCCATGATTATAAAATTCCTTCTGCAAGCACGCGGCCACTGTGTAATTGAGCGCTTCTTGGATGTGTCCGTCGCCTCAAAGAAATAACTTCTCAAAGTTGGTAAAATGACGATTATTCAGATGATGGATTCTCTGTTCCTTTCAAAATCGTCCCCACTACCACTGCTGGTGGAAGTGGGCCCCATAGGAACAGGGGCCACCCCGAGCGGGTTGCAAATGTGGAGTTCCAAGTCCGCTAACCTGTTCTGCATCTCCCACTTGCTCTGACTGAGCTTCAGACTCATAGAAGCATTGTCAGCTTCCAGAGTGACCACCCTCTCTCTAAGTCTCTTGATTTCGGCCAGCAAATCTTGCTGAGTAAGTTCTGTTGAAACCCTGTTTCCAAAGGGAAACTGGACATTGGTTTGGTCCAGTAGGAACGGACTGTCTGTGGTATTTTGATAAGGCGAGACAGGTCTAGTGTTCGACCCCGAGTGCAAGGACAAGAACGAAGAAGTGGGTTTCATGTCGCTACCCCTTGGGGTCGGAAGGCGTTGGTTGTTACTGTTGGTCCCCACCAGAGGGCCCACGGATAACCTTCTGGGCGGCTTCTGGTTCTCTACTGTTGCTTGATGTAATGAGATGTGGAGTGGTTCTAAGGGAATGCCTCCCGCTAGATCTCCATATTGAGTGTTGCTGCTGCTTGTACTCCTGTGTTCTATTAAGGATGAAGGATTCTCGGTGGTTCCATCGTCGAAAATGTTGGCCCCGGCCCCTCCTAAATCGACTCCAACCATCGTTGATCCAACCACCATGTCTTCCAGCTTTATTTTACCCGAAGATTCGATTAGACCTGGTGTGCTTCTACAACGACCCATCGCAACTGTAAAGTAAAAAACAAATTATTATCTCGTATTTACGAGGAATCTTATCAATAAAATTAATCAATAAATTGCACTGAAAGAGACAATATTTAAATACAGAAATTGTGAGAAATAAGTTTTTCTCTTCAGAGGATTCTAGAAAGCGCTTTATTGACCCAAAAACGATACAATTAGATCTACAAGTAATTCAAATGACGTGCGTGACAATTATTAAAAAATTAGCACAAAAATTTGCCGATAGGTGGCACTGTAACACAAATGGTATTTATTTGTATGTATTGCAAATGAAAAAAAAAAGCAATAAAAAGTTTGTGAATCAACTTAAATCTCTTTAAACGCTCGTGACACATTTTGGAAATAAATTTTTTATAAAAAGTTCCCGCTCTATGAGGGTTATGAGTTGAATAAGTTTCAATGAGTAAGTAGTTATTTTCTAATGCTAATAAAGTTTATGAATTATCTACACCCATTTATTCAATTTGACTTTTTAAATTGACCCTTCTTTTTCAATGAATACATTAAATAAGGTCAAGGGATTTTCTTTAATGTTTGCATCATCGTTTCTTAAAACTGCTTTTTTTATGTGACTGGAGTAAAACAATTAACATTGATTTTTGAGCTGATAAGAAACATATGGTTATTTAATTGCGTTTATTGTGGTATTCATTTATTTTCTTTGTCTTTTTAAATGATTCATTTATGAATTTTCAAATCTTTAACCAGTTAGGTGTGATTCAAGAGTATACTCGCCATGGAGAATTTGCAGGATTTTGTGTATTGACGAGTATACTGATCATGGGTATAAAGTAGCGACCATTGTCTGTTTCTAGCTGATTTAACTTTTGCAGCAAGATAGGATATAAATGCCCGCCAGGGCATTTATCTCCTATCTTGAGGTGAAAGATAGTTTGACTTTGATTAACGTGACCATTTTTATTTAAGGTGTTGATAAATTAAAAAGTACTTTAACGTTAAGTAAAAAATTGTAAATTATTGAGTTCATGAGAAAAATAATTGAATGCATTTAAACGTAAGAAAAGGAGAAGGCTTTAAAGGGAGAAAGTCTCTAAGAAACTGTGATCAGAATGCTGAGTATTTGCATGATTTTTTCCCTCGACCAATGAAAGCCTCGGGAGGGTAGACTGCTCAACCAATGGGGTGGCAGCTATTCGTTGTAGTGGTGGTTGCTTTGGTCCCGGGAGGAATACCGTCGCCTTGATTGGGTGAGAGGAATTCCAAAGTCCGTAAGGGCTTTGTAGCTCTCTTTGGCTATTTGAATTGTAATTTTTGAGAAAAACAAAACACATTTTCAAATTTCTCGATGTTTAGAATATTTCGAAGTCAGACTGGAGAAAAACATAAAGTAAAGAATATGAAAAATTCAAGATGGACCCATGCGTCCCCGTAGGTACCGGCTGTAACAACGTGTAAGTTCGCATAACGAATTTATTTATGTTCAAAGATAAGGTTTTTTTAGATGTTAGTCTAAAAGGGGCAAAGGTCGGAAAATTGATTTTATAATACAGTTCCTTCAGGTATGGTAAGCCATGGGACAAATACGTGACGCCGACTAGACGCTGAGCCTGTTGATAGCTGCTGGCCCGTAACTACCTAGATTTCGAGTGGTGTCAATGCCAATTGTCTTATGTTAAAACCATGTGCTGACATTAGAGTAATGACCCATTGCTGTGTTGCCTAAAAAGCAGTTATTTTATTGGGGGGGGGGGAGACAAGGAGGCTTTCTGGAAAGAGGACTGTGATCAACCCTACAGTACCTACTCCAAAACTACCTTAGTGTTGAGATAGGTAGAAAATATTTTGTCAATAAAGAAGGAAGTAAATCAAGGAGCGTTTAGGTCTCTCAGTTCGGGAATTTTAGCGGTCACTAAAATTCATAGATATCTATAAATCATACGGTCGGTTACATTTTTCGAGTTATATGTATGTACTATATGTTTGTATTAACAAAATAAATAAGTGGTAATAATAAAATTGGCAATTTTGTAAAATAAATTCATCTTTTTGATCCAATATTTTAACAGCGCAACTTACTCTGTGATTGACGAATATACTCGCCATCGCTCGATTTTCGTGACATATATAATTGTCCGCTCTCAAACTGGAGCGCCAGAGTTAACTGGTTATTAAGTAATATTTTCAGACATCGAATGAAAAATATAATTTTTAAGAAAACTAATTCATTATCTACTTTTTCGAAAGTATTTCACTGTATTCAAATTGATAAACTGGTCTATATATTTGAAATGGTAAATCGAAATTCCATAATATATTACTCTTGCGGCCACGTATTCTGAATGTCATATTGATAAAGCCTTAATTAGAACTAAATATTAATAGTAAATTCTTAAATTATCATATCACTTAATAAATTTGAATAATAAAACAATAAATAGTATAAAATAGCAGTCGATTTCATTGCAAATTCCACTATAATAATATAACTAATAGTTAAAGAAATATAAGAAAACGTTTAAAATATGAAATATATTCCAGAAGAATTAAAGTTATTTTCATCACATTTGTATAAATCTTTTACATAATTACATTTCATCTCATTTTTACATAATTCTTTGTTACAAAATTATAATCCAAAATGAGTAAAAATAAGCACTTATAAAGATGAAACACGTGAAACGAAAATTTCTTGTTTGATTTTCATTGTTAACATCTAACATTGTGTTGTTAGGAAAATGCATTTTATACATCACATTACTTTAAACATATATTGAAATGTCAAAAGTCATGCAAAAAAAATTTGAGTTTCCAGATGGCAGTTAGAAAAGAACAATGAATTGTCATGGTTTCCATTTGTACTCAAGGGATTCATATGAAAAGTTTGTTGATGATTGTTATTTTGGAACATATATTTGAAATATTTTCATGATGGTCTATACCAGAGGTGGGTGGCCTTTTCAAGGGTACGGGCTATTTCTATTATTTTTAAGATGTTACGATCCACCCTGTGGTGTAGGTGTGGCCATCTTGTATTAAAATTGTATGTTTTCTTTTCTTAACACTTGTTTTAGACATTGTACCTCTCTTTTAAAATATGACATTACTATTAGACCGTGGAATATGGACGCATTCAGTGCAGTGAGCAGAGAACGATGCGTGAACCGATCACTTTGAAACCGACGTATGTACTTAATTTGTTCGCTGCCGAGTCCCAGGCCATCGTGAGACATAACATCAACACGACAACCCAATCCCGTGGAAGCGTGGAGTATGGGATGACGTCTCAATAGACAATCCCGTGCTTTCACAGGAAGAGCTGATCATCAACATTTATTGTCCCCTTCAGTGGACGTGTGGGGAAAAATTCATTTATACGGTTGACAACGCAGTGATTACTTTTCCCCCTACAGCGGTAGAGAAAGAGAGAGTGAACATGTTAAGCCCCGTCGTACATTTCCAATGAAGGTACATGTGCCTTCTACACATTTATCGAATCATTTGCTTAAGTAAATACAGTCGTATCGATTGTGAAAAGTCGATTCTCTTGTCTGGCTGGTATCGGTGTTCCATAAATATGTTCTTTTAGTATGTGTGTCTTCGGTTTTAGTAAAAATAATCACCCCAAAATAACTTGGCGGTCGATCGCGATCGACTTAATGCCCATCCTTGGTCTACAGACATAAACTTTTGAGTGTTGGGACTGTTATGAAGTTTTTTTACTCATATCATTTTTAGTATGAAACTATGGGAGATGAAATGCAACACAATCCTTTCTAAAGAAGAAAGTCCTTTTACTGTAGAGTAAAAGGACTTTCTTGGAAAGTTGCTTGGAAATGAATGGAAGGAAAGCTGCTTGGAGATGAAATGCAATACAATCCTTCCTACAGAAGAAAGTCATTTTGCTGTTGAGAGATTATAAGCTCTGATGCAAAAGTTTGAGACCATCTGTTGTGATTTAAATCCAACAGACGATTTTAAATTTAGTCGTTGAAGATCGCATGCAATATTGTTCAAAAAGTTATAATCTTTCTAGCATGTTGTTTTAAATCAGTCAGAACTTTAATATATCCTATAGAAGCGTACAGGAGATAATTCTCTGCGTGCATAAAAAAAAGAAGAGCCAGTAGGAGATTTTTAAGGCCTTTAAGCATTTAGACAAAAGGCTGCTCATTTATCGAACAATCAATAGGTTTCCGAGACCAAAAGTGTTCCAGACTGTACTAAAAGCGGCCATCCATGCTTGGTGAAAAAGGAGCTTGTAAAAGGAGTCAGGAACGGAATTCATTGAAATCCTTTTCAAAAGAAGACTCTTATTGTTAAATACATGAAGGTGTCAAAAAGAACAATGCGCCGATACTAAGCGAAAGTGTTAGAATGTCAAGTTATCGGAGAATAATAAATGGCCAGAGAAACCTTAAAGCAAAAGCACCGTTGCTGTCTTAGATGTAACGGCCACAGATGAATTCTGTTTATCAAAGAGAAAACTTTTAACCTAGAAGAACCTTGTTATACTATAATGACCACGTATACTTAAGGAATGCCCAAGAAACTAAAGAGAAGACAAAATACGTGCAGATAGCTCATCATCAGGCTCCTGTAACGATTTAGTGGGGTGTCAGGTAGGATGTCGTCTCTGAAATTAATTGTTGCGAGAAAAGTGAGAAAACTGTGTCAATAACCTACCAAGACACCACCTTAGAACCAATAGTGAAACCCCTGAACGTAAATATTCAATGAAAACAATTAGCCTTTTCAGCAGGACTCTGCTACAGCTTATAAGACGAAAACGACCCGGCCAACGGTGTAAGCAAGAGAATGTGTCATACTTTTCAGAACAATAAGATTTACTTTCCAGCCATCGGGATTTAAATCCCCTCGACTATAAATTATGGTCAGAAACTGAAGGCGAAGATGTGCCATAAACGACATCCCAATTTGAACAATCTTAATCCTGTAACGGGTCTATCCGCGTCAATCTTCCATTAATCCTCTTGGGTAACTTTGGGGCCAGCTATTATTCTATTTCACAGCCTCCTCGGGAAAAACACGAGATAGTGATATGCTAATGAGTTCGACTATATAAAGTCTAGATTTAGTAAGAAAGCGAAAGGGAAGGAATTGCCAAATTAAATGTAAGTATCGACTACGGATCTCTTCAGCGAGCATTAGAGAGTATTTGATATTGTTAATCATTGAAGTAATCAAAGGGATTAGATTTAGTACCGACCTGACGTTAGTAAGGGTTCGTCTCCTTTGTCAATTCTGATAGCTGAGATTACTTAGTAGGGAATATTAGATTTAAAGGTTAGCATTGAATGTTAGATTTGAGTATCAGGATTAATATAGGGATTAGATAATCACTCCAGGGTTTCTACTTGTAGTTTGAACTTGTAGTTGTTATTTGTGTGTTGTTAATAAATATTTGTAATTATGGCTTTCGTTGGTGATGATATGTTTCCTTCCACACCTAGAGACGCGCCGGGCAATGTGAACCCAGTCCAAGATAGGACTGGGGCGCAACAATCCTTTTAATAGAAAAGCAACGACGGAGTGAGTGATTATTAACGTCACACTGTTCAGCTACACGAGGGCCTTTGGCGACGGACCGCGTATTTTAAGCAACAATGGAAATTCTCATGGAGGTAATGAGTGCCTCAATAGATGAGTAGCCAAAGAAACTCTTACAGCCTGTGTGAAGTCATAAGTTGATCATTTCGAATAAAAAATGTTATATGTTAAATTTAAAGATAAAATAAAACTTTTAAATTTAATAACAAAGATTTTCATTTTAACTCTTTTATCATTGTATCAGAACTTACGACACATCTAGGTAGAGAAGTGTGTTAATCTATTCTTTCTATTATTTATGTGTTTTCCTTGTTGTACTGAGCGCCACTTAGAACATTTCTGCTGACGCTTTTGTTAATCACTGGTTGAAATGACTTCTCTATCTAACGCATGTAATGTAACCATTTATGTTATTAATCGTATTTAAGAATGAGTGAATTTTCTTCTAGGCTTTGGCAACTTTTGCGTAAGAGGTATATTTAACTAGTAGTTTAAAGTTTCGATGTGTTCCTGTTTGTGTTAAAATTCCAATTAATCATTTCGGCGGGGGTTAAAGTGGCCATTTTAGGGCAGATTTGAACAAAGCAATTAAGGGACAGCAGAAAAAATTATTTGGTAACTGGGCCAGAGAAGAATCCCAGTTATTATGTGTTTTTATTTTGTAACGGGTCTATTCGCGTTCTTCCTACTAATAGTCCTCTTGGGGAAGAGAATGGGTCTTTAAAATTTATTCTATTACTAACTTTCCTCCTCCTCCGAAGATGTGATTGCGCAAATCAAGGCATGTATTTAAAGATCAAACTTTAGATTTAGACGGAGAGAGGTTAGACTGCTGACTGATAGCAGTGACTGATTAACGTAAAGCTAGGCGAGAGCAATTCGTAGCTTATTTGATTAATATTATGATTGACGATTTGGTCAATTAAACGTTAAGTCGATTTGAATTAGAAGGTGTATGCCTAGACGTAAGTGATCTGATTTATTGTTATTCCTTCTAGTATCTCGTCTACCTCACTATTGCTTCACATATTTGGTAATCGGTGCATTTCTTAACTTAGGTTATTGAATTTGTGTCGTTGTTGATAAATTACGATTCCTATCATTGTTAGATTAGAGTTGCAGAAGAGGAATTGCCTCAAAATTATTTTCATATTGTTGTACAATACTAGTGTATCAAGATATTAATAAAATTAATACAAGGTAATTAATCCTACAGTATATGAGCCGATCACTTGATGTAATCTTACCCTTCCTGAGCGGCTCTCGCCTGTATTTGTGCAGACGCTTGACGGCGATGGCCTCCAGCCTAACTCTGGCGGCCGGGTAATCCTTGAGCACGTCCCACATGTCCTTCTTGTAGAGGCAGAAGAGGTCAGAGTAGCCGAGAGAGCGGACCGAGGCGGTCCTCCGGTTACCAGCCGTTCCCATGTTTAAGATACTGATCTCGCCGAAGTAGCTGCCGGCACGCAGGGTGGCCAGCACCGTGCGCCCATCATCCGCAACCACCTGCAGCCGGCCACAGTTCACGATATACATCTCCTTACCGACCTCACCTGCACAGGGAAATACAGTTGCAATATCATCATTTGACAGAATTAATCTACACAGAAAGTACGAAAGTAATAAAGTTCTGGAAAATCAAACAGAAAACACCATTGTTTGAAGGGTATACTTTGTGTGTGTGTGTGTGTATGGTTGTTTTTTTCTAATTTCTTTTTTATCAATGGTAGTGATATCTTGAACAAAAATATCTTTGGTACTGATTTTGATGTTAAAGGTTTTACTAAAGAATTCTCATCGCCTTAAGTCCAGTAGAGTAAGCATAAAGTTCAATAGACGTAACATTTGTAACATCGTAAGTTTTTAATGTACCTCATCGAAGAATACGAAAATCAAAAGAGCACATTTCTGAGGTTTACTTGATTTCGTTTTTGAGAAATCTTGTTTTTTATAATGTTTCGTTTTGGAGGTCCAGCAATGTATTTAAAAATTTAGAAGATGATTACGTGAACTCACGGCTCACACATTTTCTATTTCTTTAAATAACGTATATGATCATCAAGAGTTTTGAGTTGGCCTCTGAAGTTGCTTTGCATCTGCTCATATCTTTGACAAATATATTTTCTAAGGAAATAAAATCATCTTCATTAGTAATAATAAACACGCTAATTGAAAACTAACCATGTTTGTTGATTAAAAGAATGAAAAAGTTCTTAAGTCTTCAATTTTTGTTCGAATTTATACAATGTAAAGACCTTGATGATTTTTTTTTATAAATCTATGGAAGTTTTCCTTTTTTCTTTTGATAACAGAATTAAAATACTGAAAAATAATTTCTTTAAAAAATGCATTTCAAAACTAAGTATATTAGAATAATTGATAAAATATTGTGAGTAGTATCCGATTAACACCAATAGTATCCGATTAATTATATTGTGGAATATTATATTCACTTCAAAAATAGTAATACATAAGCATTCATGATTTATCTTTCACCATTTCTCTGATTTTGACATTACTTTTGTATATGTGACCTATTTCTAAAGAATATAAATTGTTCTTTAATACTTTTGCTTTCGTCTCGATCAAATTGCTTCAGCTACTGAAATAAATTGAAGACAAATTCTAACTATTTCTAAAAGAAAAATAGTAGAACAAGAATGCAACTAATTGCCACATTTCAGTTCTTTTCTTAAAACCAGAGCGATTATTTTCTTATTGTGAAGTATTTATACAATTCTTTGAGTCTGAATTTATCTTTTGAACAAAAGCTAAATCGAAAAGTTTGTATAAATTAAATAAATTCTTATAGAGAATGGCACATTTTTCTTCGAATTCCTGAATGTTTAGCTTAAATGCTATTGATTTCTAGTAACTGATCTAAGAAGTGAGCTTCATTTTTTTTTATTAAAAGTATGTTTTAGTTCGTTTAAAGAATAATTCAATTGATGAAATAAAAGTTACTTAGCAATTCGAATTTTTACTGTAAGTGATTTCAGATTTAAAGAATTAATGGATTTCTTTTATTCAGGAATGTTAAATTGGTTTCTGTATATGATGGTTATTAAATAAAAAGAAAAAATATACTGTAGAAAGTAATATGCATTTTTTGTCACAATTAGAGCTTAAAAGATTTTATACAAGATTAACTCAACAAATATATATATATATATATATATACATATATAATATTCGACGAAGTTTATGAATATTTTTGATTCCAATATTAACGCCTGCTTTCACCAGTAATGTATTTAATTTTCAAAAATACATTGTAAATATGGTAAAGAAAATTTTTGGTTCACATTTATTACTAATATTATGGAAGTGAAAGTATTTAATATAGAAACTTTTTTCCGAAAATATCCATCATTGTGCGTGACATGAGATATTTATGAAATTTTCTTTTAGAACTGTGACGGACTCTGTTAAAAAAAAAGGTCTATATTAAGCCTTACATAAAATTTGAAGCTCAAAAGGCTTTATTTAGTTATTTTCATTACTTTGAGCAAACTGAAACTTATTATGCAACATCCAAACTGTGTTAAGTTAGGTTTAGCTAAGCAAGGGCCATCGATACGCGAATTGCTGTGAGTTCGTTGCTCAGTACGAACAAGTGGTATAATGATACCATTCATGTAATCCTAGAATGCATATAGTATATTTCTTGAAAACTTTTTTATATTATGTTGTTAACTTAACACAGTAAATTTATTTCTAAAAATAACATTCTAATAAAGGAATTATCTTTCAATCTTTTTTGTGTAGAATCATGTGTAAATAATGGTTTAATTAGTTCATATTCTAAATTTCATTCAAATTCAATCAATGATTCCAAGGATATTTTGAGAAAAACGTTAGAAGGATACCACAGAATACCAGATTAACATACCAGATTATCTGGTTTAAATGACTTACGATACTTTTCTGGAAAAATAATACCGTATGGATGAATTGATAACTATGAATGGATGGAATTGTCTATAGATGAATGATTAATTATTAGAAAATAAAAAAAAATATCCCTTAAGATTTCTGAATTTTGACCAAGAACATTTCTTAAAGTATTCAATGGTATTAAATGAAATTTAAGATTTACTAGTTTCAAGCAATGAAGAATTTAAATACGTAGAAAAATGTTTATGTTATAGCTCCCTTTTGTCGTAAATGTTCTTAATATTTCATATAATTAATACCATTTTAAAATTTTCTTTTGTATCTCTTCAATTTAAGGAAAATATTCTACAAATGTTCTAAATATCTTTAGAAAATTCTTAGTGTATATTTTTATATTGTTAAGGTTTTGACTCATAATTGCTTTTTCAATGATCATCCCTTTGGATCTTAAGAGATGATATCGATTTTGTTCATCGCAATGAAAATTGCGAAAATGATAGAAAAAAACCCCATTTTTTATAACTATATTGAAAAGCAGTAAATCACTCAATAGTAACTCCTTAATAATTTTGTGTGTTAAATCCTTCTTATGCCAATCGTAAAAATATTTTTAGGTGACTGATTATGTTTTGAAAGCGTATAAACTTGTAAAAGCGTATAAATGGATAATTTTTTGATATTTAGTGTCACTTGAAATAGGAAATACATATAACATTGTCTTAAGAATAATATGACGATAAAAAAATTATTTAAATGCAGTGTTTCTTGAAAAGAAAATGAAAAAAAGTCATACTTTTAAAAAGTTCTTTTATGGAAAGTGCTTCTGTAATAATAATATTTTGCCTGCATATAGCTAAGACCTCTCTGTACAGAGCCTGAACTAGGATTTTTGAATTGTATGATTTTGAAGCGGATATATTCGTATCTTGATATATCGGAAAAAAGAAATTTATGATGTAAAAGATCCGTTATTATTTCAATTGATAGTAACTATGAAAATAATGTGAATTTTGTAAAACTCATAGTTCAGTCTCTGTAGCGAAGTTTCAGCTATATATAGGAACAATATTATGTTTTAATTAAATTATACACTTTTTCAAAATCATGATTCTGAACATAGTCACCTTAAACACAATCTACTCATGCAAAATATTAGAGGTTTTAGATCACCATAACAACACGTAACAGTCTAATACTCAAAATTAATGCATTTTCCTCTCATGTAAAACGCAAAATTTGACACTTAAATAACTGTACGGGACTTATTATAGTGGATTATAGTGGTGGCTAAAGTAATAAATTAAATTAATTGTTCAAATCCATTAAATCTTACACATTTTTACTGACGTAATAGGGAAAGAGGTACGTTGTAAGGACAGGGATACGTTTCTGAGGTTTTTACATTATTAACCAAAAGTAGAACGAAAAAAAAAGTGGTGCTGGACACTGAGAAGATAATGCGTGTTTGCACCTTTCCTGCAGATGTAATCTCCCGGACTGAAAAGGACGTGTCTCAACCTGAGCACGAGTTCGCACAGGAAGCCGGACTCGGTGTTCTGGAAGATCTCGACCCGCTTCAGCGTGTCCAGGTGGACGTTAATAGCTATCTCGGCCTTCAGTCTGTCCGGCAGGCAGCCGATGGACCTCTCCTCGTCCGAACATTTCTTGGTCACCCACAGGTAGTCGAACCACCGGATCACCTTGTTTTCGATGTGGTCGGGCACACGACGCATGCGCATGTACGTCTTCGTGGCATCCAGACGTGCTGCAAAAAAATCATCTCAGATTAATTTTTTTCTGGCAAATGTGAATAATATCTAAATATTGAAAAAGTGCTCATCACTTAAAAAGTCACATTCAAATTAATCAAAAAATAATCTCATAAGGAATTACTATTATTCAATATTCCCCAACTAATCAAATATCTGGCAACACTAAAAACTTGCTCCATATCTTCCAATCAAAGCTCACCAAAGAAACATTTCATTTGCTGAAGCATTAGAGATCTACTAAAAATCTCTAAGCTATCTCAAATATTATAAAATGATTCGAAGCAATATAGGTTCTCGATGTAAGTTCATTATCCTGCAAGTATTTCAACAAATTGCAGACGACATAGAGTGTTAGATTTAGCTATGTAACCCCTTCTGCACTTGTAATTGGTCTTTCTCTAATCTACTGTCTATTCTTCTTCTCAATCTGTCATCCATACATCTGTGGCTACTCATTTTATCTGATACCTATTAAAAAATTTCCAACATTTCCAAAAAGCATGGCGAATGTCGTGGGTGAGTGATTTTGGGGTTTATTGGCGCAAGAGCCGATTTCGGCTATACTGCGCCAAACATTTGTTTTAATATCTGTGGTCTAGACGGGAAGAGAAAGAAAGAATGAATTGAATGACATGAAAGAGGGTCGAAAATTGAGAAGGATCACTAGGGTACCCCGGGTTCATGAAGCCCGTGTTTACCAAAGACAGTAAACCCCGTGGGAAAAGGAAAATATCACTAGGGCACCTCGGGATTGTGACACCCGTACTCACCTAAAGAAGGTGAGCGCCCTGAGGGGGGCGAATGTCGTGGAGGAGTGCTTGTATGCAGATTACCAACAACATACAGTTAAAATCGTTTATCACGAAACGGAGGGGGACTGAAAATTTGTTTCGTGTTAAAAATATTGCAAACAAATTAAGCTTATTAGGGTACATTTTATTTGAAACGATATGGTTATATGCATGTGTTTAATAAAAAAAAAACCGTTCAAGCATTTGCGTAATTTGAGGACTTTTTTTTTATTGTTGATAAAGTAGAGTTAGCTATATCAACTTTTGTACAGATTTCCGTTTTCGTCCTCTGTTTTTTTATCAACAGCCTTAAGTAACCCCATTTTCGTTTTAAGTGAAATAGCAGTTTGCGTTTTCCTCTGAGCTCTTTGCCATTGTACTCACAGAAACATTCTTATTCTTCTAAAATTTTTTAAAAAAAAAAACTGATTTTTACTCACATTGCGATGTACGCGTCACCGAATTTTAAAGCCAACTGATGAGAAATTAGATGTTTTTGTGGGGCATTTGTAGGGGTGGAGGTGGGGTGGTACCTTAGACAATCAAAATTAGCTCTTGTCGCATACAATTCCGAGGGTATTTCAAAGTCAAATCAATTTCCTTTCAACGAAACATGTGAAACTACACCTCTCTTTAATTTCACACCTCTCTTAAATCTAGCTTGGGTGGCTGGTGTTTTCCGTATTTTGCTCATTCCCAGAAAATAAATATTTTCGTGTTAAGAGAAAAAATGCATAGTAGTTTGTCAGGACCGTTGTATCATTTCATGTTAACGATATTTCGTCTTAAGCGTTTTCGCGTTAAACATATTTTACTGTATATCTCCTGCCCACTATGCCACTATACCAGAATGGATGGCGACCACCTGCTCCAATTCACTGGACATCGTCTGTCAGTACTGGGAGGCTCGGCGGCAAATGGTCAAGAAGCCAAGCACGGGCGTTGGATAAATAAATAAATAACTGTATATCCCCTTCCCCATCATGAAAATGTACATTTACGAATACGATTCTGAATATTTGCATAATTCTTTGGTGGCGTAATTAGTACCTTTGGTGCGGTACTTTTTGTCCAAAATAGACATAATTTGAAAATACTGCACGCGAGTGTATTTTGGTAAAATAAAAATGTAAGGAAAAGCCAATCTGCATTTTTTTAATGATGATTAGTAAAGATTTCAGGATCATTTCAACGACATTAAAATCTATCATACAGAACATTAAATATTTGTGAAACAATGTGAAGTCCCCTTTAAATTTATTTTAATTTCGTAGATGATATATTTTTTTACCATTTAAAAATGATTAGATATTTTTGATTTATAACAGTACGATTAATAAAGGATGTATATAAACAAACTATTCGATTGGAAAATTTTCTCAATTTTTTTTTTAAAAACATGACTTTAAAAAAAAATCTCTGCTTAGCTCTCTTTTTATTGGACATCTTTTTTGGCATAAATTGCTGTTTCAAAAGTTAGGGGAATCTTTTCTGCTGTTACTAAATAGTAATCAAAAAACAGTTTTCAAACACTTTGGTGGATACTGCCATAGGAAGTTTTTTCCTTTTGAGAGGTAATTTGGGACACTTTTCTTACTGCATAAATATTTATGCATTTTAATACAAGTATTCTTAATGCCTGCATCTATCAGGAATCAATTTATCTACCTTCTGCATCTAATCTACATTTGAAAATATGTTGCACACTCGACAACATATCACTAATATATCATATATGCTGACGGAGAAAGAAATATTCCAACATAAAAAAAATACTCTTAAAATGTATCCTCAACAAAAACTTCAGTTTTCATGGTTTTGTTTTAAATCAAACTAAAAAATATTTTGTATATTGTTAAGACCCGTAAGTAGAAAAAAATCCAGACAAATTCTATTATAAAATATTATAAACATAAATATATTAATAAAAACTTTCACAATAATTGAATAATAATTATATTTAGGTGATTAACTAGGGTCGGAATCAGGATTTTTAAAAAGTATATTAATAGAAATTTTTTTGATAATCAGTGTCAGTTGAATTATAATATACGTATAAAATTGTTTTAAGGATGTTATTACAATAAAAATTATTTAAAGGCAATTTTTTTGGTAAAAAATGAAGGAAAAACTATGACATTTTTTCAAAATATTCCCTTTTTCTGAAAAATGATTGTATAATAATAATATTTTTCTTATATATAGGTAGGATTTCTTAACTGGGCTAAGATAATATTTTTGAAAAATTCACATTATTTTTAGAATTACAATAAAAGCTGGTGCTTTTGGTAATATATAAAACATGAATTAACTTCTAATTTAATGAATCAATTTACTTCTAAATTATATATTTCAAAAGTCATTGTTCAACCCCACTGTAGAAATCCAAGCTACATATGAGCAAAATATTATTATTATTGAAAAATTGCATTTCAATAATTTTTCTTGTAATAATATTCTTAAAACCATTTTATATGTATATTTTACTTTAACTGACAAGAAATTATTCAATTGCACGCATTTTCAAAGTCACGGTTCTAAACATAGTAATCTTAAACTTGCATGGTGTGTATTGTAAATTTTACTTGCACTATTAGTTTTTAGAAAAGCTTTATGTATAAAACTGTATTAAAGATCTTTATGGTAATCCTTTTAAGTAATTTTAAGCTTGAAAATTGGCAAGTAATTTTAAAATAATGATTGGTTAATTAACTACCAGGCTGTTTTATTAACATTTATTTTGCTTTTAAAAGTAAAATCATATTAATTTATAATATATTCATCACTCTTTTAAATAATTTCCCATCTTCTTGGTAGTTTAACAGTTCATTCCTTATAAAATATCACTGCTTTACACTGGAAGAAATGTTCGACAACTTTTGCGACTTACTCTTCAATACTGATGGTTTTCCCAAGAAAAAGCTCTTAGGAACATAAAATTGGATAGTCTGTTGGAGCAAGTATCGGTGAGTATGTTGGATGTGTGCTAAAACAAACCAATTCAAACTGAAGAATTTTTTCTGGCTGCAAGTGTTCGCTCATTGTCGTGTATTTTTGAGATAGGCGATTGTAGAACACTTTTCACGGAACTTCTCTTTCACTCATTGTCTTTACTATACATATGCTTAAATTTGACACCCAGCAATGCTTAAATTTGACTTCCAACGACTTGTAATAAATTATACCTCGACATCCCATCACGCACACTATAAAATATTTTCTTCGTGGATGTTATGCTTTCTGTTCTAGTAGAAATGATTGGTTCTTATCAAGTTGTGACTGGTTCTATCTGCGGGTTTTTAACTAATTCTCTTGGGGAAATTATTCTTTAATTATGATTTGAGTTTAAAACCGCCATCCGTGTAGATGATTTAATTTTATGCTAATGTAAAGGCTATTTAAACCCTGGCAAAGGGTGTGTTATGTTTAATCGTGGATCGTTAATCGTGAGGAGTCGATCGTCCTTAATTTATCATTCGAGCAATAACTGTGTTTTGGAGAAGTGGAACTATATTAGGGAAGCTGATATAAGAAGGATTGTAGCAGTTTAGGAAAGAGCTGACGAGTGATCTACAAGTGATTCAAAAGATAAGTGTGTATTTTATAATATTATAAGCTTAGATTAGGATTGCTCTCAAGGTTATTAAATTAATCATAAATAGATTAATCTGCAAAAAAAGCATTATTTTTATAACGATGTCTGCTTCTTGAACGACCCCTCCTACACCTGCAACCTCTTGGTCGTGACAAAGCCACTGTATTTACTGATGATATTATCATAGCTTTTCCATTTGTGTGTGTGTGTGTGCGTGATCTCTGCTATTATTATACTGTCTAAAAAGACTTGATTTTCACCCGTGAGAGCAGACTTCTGGAGAATGATAAAGGATCTTTTTTTTTATTCCGTTCATCGAGATTGTGAGATATCCATACTCCTGTAAATTGCTGACTTTCTCTAATTTCTCCAGGTGGCTGTAAACAGTTGATTGTGACGCATTTAAACTTTTTGCTCTATCTCTTGTTAATTGACTTGCACATTGTTCAAATATTGCCTTTAAAAGCTTTTCGTCATGGTCGGAAGGACGTCTCGTTCTCTGTTTGTCATTAAAAGTTGTGTCCCCTGAAAGGAATTCGGAAAACCCATTTCTAACTACCTGATGACAGTTATTAATCCTTCATTGTATTTTTTCATGTTTTTGAGCTATCATCTCAACAGTGTTGACCCGTTTAAATTCCTAATGAATATAATTCCAAATTCCATATGACTAATATTAACTTTTTTTTTAACTCACCATTTTAAGAGCTCTTAAACATCCGTTTAGTGAAATGTGTACCAGAGAAAACAGTTATCAAAAGACTAACTGGACCCTTATATCTATATAAATAAAAACAAAACGTTCTTGACATGGTCACTAATAATATATAGTAGTTACGAACAATAAACATAACTTACCGAGCTGCTTCAGAAGTTATTTTAGAAGTTCAGACTTTATCTAATATAATTGGTTATTTTAATTAATTTCTCTTTCATCATAAATTGGAATTATTAATGTCCTTCAAAATTTTCGACCAATAAATAAATACTAACCGCGTTACCTACCCGCTTCTCTGTTTATTTCATGATGTTGTATAACTACATACTATTTTCTTTTTCATATTTTAGTGATATCTAAGCCCCAGCATCAAGCCTTTGATTGATTTGAAAGTCATCATCATAATCATCACTTCTTAATCTAAAATGGGCAGGACGAATTTCTAAAACAGAAATTTAATTATAATCTTCGCCCTGCCAGAGTCAATTTCCACAACTCTCGTTCTTAGCGGATTTCTGTTCAACAAAAAAAAAAACTCATAGCTAATTTCACGTCTTTATGTCTAATTGTTCAAAAACGGGAATTTTTATACTTTAAAAATATTTTTCAAAATGGTAAAAAGGAGAATTTTTACTTGTAACTATGAGTTTTGACAT